>CAJNOL010000048.1:22298-44698 GCA_905250125.1 Rotaria sordida | reverse complement strand
TCTTTTTTTTAGATATCATTTAACCGACCGATATGCATAACATTAATAAAAACCTGAAAGCTAAGTATTTGTAGTTGTAATCTACTTTTTTTTTTGTTTGATCCTGAGATAATCATACAGATTGAGGGCACAGCCATCAACGTTCATTTACCTTTGATCAAATACATGTAGTGCGTGACTTAACTTTAAAAATTAAGTCAAATATGATATTGTCAGATCGTTTAACATGTTTACGTCTTCATCAAATTTATAATAAATGTAATATGAAGTTAATAAAAAATAGGAAAAAGAAATGATCATTTTTTTGTAGCTATTTAAATCATATATTCAATCCAGTGTTTTCCTATTTTTGCTGATAATAGAAATGTTACATGAAAAGATTTTGCTATATTCGTGATAATTTAATTATTATTCTCTTACTTTGTTCTATGTGTTTATTACATATTACTTGATATTAGCTTTTCAAATTTCGTGACATTAGGTTGATCTTCTCAAGCTTGAACATGTCATGTTTATTTCATTAATGTTAATGACATTCTCTGGTTTTTATTGAAGTAGTAGAATCAACATCTTCAAGGTTATTATATGACAAAAGAAACCATCAATCATAAAATTGAGAATGTACTTTTTCCTCTGTTATTATTTACATTATGAACAGTGCAGTTGGCTCAATCGGTAGATTCCCGTTTCGTCAAAAAATTTAATTGTAATGAAAAAGAGTATAATCAAAGTGACAAGCTCAATTTCTTTGATTGACTTAAACTATTTCCTTAACAAGAAACTAATAGATATTCCTATACTAGTAATCTATAATTTTGTAAAGTATATATATATATGTGGAGGGAATTATTATGATTTGAAAAGTTTAAAGACTACTAATCATGTCGAAGGATGACATAATCGATTAAATAATGATTTAAATAATGTTGTACATCCACATGTTTATCTATTCATTCGTGCAATTCAAAATGTTTATGCTTATAATGTAGCAATATCATTACGTCACTTAGCAACTGGCATATTACCTTCGCGAAAAAAGTTATTATGTAAATCGGAATGCACGATTCCATAATTTAGAAGAATGTTTTAAACAATAAATATTAACATTGAAGAAATATCTGGAAAAATTTATGCGATTAATCGGAAGAAAAAAGTATTGAGTTTTTTTCTTTTCTATACTCATACTTCCTCTTACTAATTTCTTATTTATGTATCTAAATCTACTCTATAATAAATTTTTTTTTTTTGACAATTTATCTACAAGTAATTAGAGACTATTCCTGATTAGTATGACGAAAAAATCTCATCAAATGATAATCTATTCTTCATTGATTAATTAAAATCTAGTTTTTCGACGAAATGAGAACAGTTGTTTTTTCATTTTCGATGAAACAGGAAAATCAATTAAGCTTTCGACGAAACGGGACCTAACTGGTCCAACCATTAAGTATCTTCTGCTTATTAATTCTTTTTATCTTTTATCATTCATTATTTTTTCTTATCTAGAAAAACACGCACCACGCATTTTTGATATTAGTTCAACTGGAGAAACAGCAAACAATTATTTTTATCTAAAATTTATTTGAAATGTAACTTAATAATTTTTTTTTATATATTATTATTGTCAATCGAATGGAGGAAACTCGAGTTTATCGTGCGAGCGTATTAGCCAACGTCATACGATAAAAGAGGCAGACACAATATTCTTTTCCGGTTGTTTCTTTCTCTTTTTTCTCTCTCTCTCTCTCTCTCTCCCGTAATGTTTTAGAGAGAGAGAGAGAGAGAAAATATATAAAAAGGGAAGATGTAAAATTGTAATACGTGGTTGAGTTCTCGTTTTTTTTAAGCAAATCAGCTACACGCACAAATGCGTAAGTTTTAGCATCACAAAAAAAAAGGTTCTTTTTTTTCTAGATAGTCTTTTTTAAGATTAATCTATCAGTAGGAGAATAATGTCGACAGCTAAAAGTTCATCGACTGATCTTCGATCAGAATTTGACCGTTTGGATTGCGTAAGAATGATAAAAATTATGCATTTATAAATGGTTTTTGTTTAGGATAAAGATGGCTTTATAACGATACAGGAATTTCGTGCATATTATGCACAAAAGAATACTGATCAATCAACAATTGAGAAAGCATTTGCTGAGATTGATGCGGATAAGGATGGACTGGTCACATTTGAAGGTAATGATTTCTTGTTTTTCTGTTTTTCTAAATCAACAACTAGGTTTTTTTTAGAATTCCAACGGGCGTACAAACAATAAAAACTCATGAACAATAAAACAAAGAACTAACTTTATTTTTTGTCTGCATGTGTGTCATCCGTATGCTTTTATTCATTCTTATATTTCTATCAATAATTTCTTGTTTTTGTTCGTATGCTTTCAATACACATTACAATATATTATTCCAGAACTAACTATGATATTCATAAGAGACATAGACTATAATCACATGCTATATGATTGTCAATGTGTTCGTTCATGCACCCTTTTTTGATAAAAATACATAGAATATTCAAAACAAAAAAAGAAAGTTCTCGTTAATCATAGAAGTATACTTTTGTTGGATGATCCTTATGGAATAAGTCTAATTCATAAATCAAGTATTTGATCGTTTCGATGAGAAGATATTGAGTTTTGCGGAGATTTCTATTTTAATATAATGACATTTCGAGAGTATGATGAAGTCCTTTTTTTTTTCGTCAATTTGTTTAGATTTTTAGTGAAATGACAGTCCATAATTAATTTAACTATCTATCAATATGATACGAACCAAGTTTAGAAGCATCAAAGTAAATATTTGAGAATATATGTAATAAGAAAAAGATGTGATATATATATATGAAAAAAAACATGAATGTAAGTGTACTTGAAAGTACTCTATTTGCTCGGAACGAGTATAGAATATGAATACAATGATTTTTTTGTCTTGAAGTAAATATGAGATCTATCAGTCCGACAAAAATAGATTCATTTTTGAAAAGTTTATTATAAAAAATGATTCATGAAATTTAATTTATGTTATTTGTATTAAAAAAAAATTTCGGAAAGCGTGAAATAGAACTTGTGAAACCATATAGATTTGCACTCTAATTAGCATTCATCACATTCCATCTGGAAGTCGACATCGAACTCATTTTGATTATATTTTTTGTGAATAGGTTTACGCTCCCAAAATAGAAAATAACATCAATTAAATGATAGAAAAACACAATAGTGTTCGAATGTCATTCATATATACTAGAACATTATTGATAATCTATTCGCAAAGAACAGAATGATATTGTAATTCAGCTTACCAATGATTAGATTTAGAATCTACTCTTAAAAAAAATTATATATATATATATGATTATTTACAGATGTCATATGATCAATTGGTATATTATATATTAAACAAAAGTATTCCTATTTAAGTAAACAGAAATTGAGAGATAATAACAACAATGAGTCCTTTTTTTTTCATTTACTTCAAATAGTTACTGAAAAAGAGCTTTCTTTAATATTAAACAAAATCTGTGAAAATTGATAAATAATCAAGAAATGAAGTTTTGATTTGTCTCAATAAACACAGAAATAACCAGTTGATGTTATACATGATTAGATGATTTGTTCATCGGTTGCGTCGATTTCCCATGAGCATAAGTATTTGAAGAAGAGTACTAATTTCTCTTTGTTTTAGATTAGTCATAACGAACAGTTCGTGTGCATCTAGTTTCTCATATTTATTCTGTAGATTATCAAAAAAAAAATGTAATGGAAAACAAACGATATGAAAGATCATTATCTGGAAGTAGAAATGGCACCGTTGGTAAGGACAACATTATCATGAGAAAAAAGAAATTAAATCTTTTCTCTCATGTCGTACAAATCGATGGCATAAACGAGAAAATATATACATCTTTTTAAAGAATGAAAGTGATGAATAAGTTCAAAAAAAAAATGATTGTACTATTATTTAAAATATTAATATTTACACTTACAAGGAAACATACCCAAGTGTCGAAGTACTTTTAAGTTAGGACTTATTGCATCTTGTAGATCTTAGTGAACTATGTTTACCAAGAAAAAAAAGTTTGTGCTCATGGCTCGTATCTGAGGACATCGAATATTTTTACTATAACAGCTATAAGACTCATCTTATCAGAGAAAAATAACTATCTCAACCAATAGAAGTTACAATGAGTTGGAATTTTTCTCACATATAGTCATACTTATATGAAAGATCATATGAAATTATGAGTACAACAGAGTTTAGAAAAGTAGAGCAATGGATTTCAGAAAATGTTAATCTCTTACGCCAAATGTCAATTATTATGTTACTTCTTATGAGGGAACATATTCAACTGTCGAATGTCGTTCGACTCCATCTTTTGGCTGTAAGTAAGGCTCAGTGAGACTAGGAAGATCGTAAAAGAGTTCGTGTCCATGATGTGCTTAGTAGAAGGTCTCATTGTCACACAAGTATAAGAACATGGAATGATGTGACTGACGGTAAATAGAAGACACCCACACTCTCGTTCTCTGATTAAATATAAGCTAATCTCATAGTATCAAATGAAAATTCTATGTTGAAAATTTCAGTTCTCAACTTCTCAGAGTAATGAAAAAATTAGCAAAAGGTAAAAACAAAATCCTATTTTCTTGCATCTATGTGATTTGAGATCGTCATCCAGACATGCCATGGACACGAACTCTCTTGGGATTTTCTTAATCACATTGAGCTCTATTCACAGCCAAAAGTTAGGATTGAACAGTGTCCGACAGTTGGATATGTTCCCTCGTTAGAATTATGAAATATACAGTTGAAAACTTTAGTATATTGAGTAGCTATGTCACAATACAATTTTCAATGCTTGATAATTGTTGTCTGTTACGATAATATACGCATTTTTCCTTAGAATTCTGATAACAACAAATTGTACCGATAGTGTTACCTACTGCGTGAAAAAGAAAAATAATTGGAACTTCTTTGTATCTCATAAAACAATTATCTTTAGACTAAACTGTATAGACTCTTATGAAAGTAATAATCGAAGAAAAAATACTGAAAGTATAAGGTATTTCTGCATCAATTGCAGCAGATTAATGGAGAAGGTTCACAGTAGTCGCTATTGCATAGGAAAACTAGGAAAAGCGAAGCAAACTTCTTTGACAGATAGAAAAGAATCTAGATGATTATCTAGCGTTTGTATGCCAAACATAATTTAACATTCGTTGAAAAAAAACCAGGAGCACACAGTTGATTGTAAATGAGAGGTTGACTGAAAATGATGTTGTGACGTTCGCTCATATTGACGTCAAGGCTGTCAAGTTGCACTTAATCAAATATACGACGTGCGATATATTTATGCTATTTATTGTAATATACGTCAAGAGGCTATATTTCTACCATTGTATGTTTACGTATTTTAAGTCAATAAAGTCCTTTGATATCAAACATTGATATAGTTTCCTGGACTAAATCAAGAATCGGAGTTAAGAAGAGTAGAGTGAGAGAATGCAAAAGGAAGCAAGACATGATCTCGTCAATAATTTGACAATGCTGGTTGTAAATTTTCCTGATTTACTACATGAGAGAACAATATTAGAAGCTTTAAATAGGTGAGCTGAAATATGTCAAAATCATGAACATATAGTTTTCGAATTATATTCACAGAGGAAAAAGATCATTGTGTGAAAAAAAACTCACATGAATGTTTTCGCTCAAATAATCCGATAGTTCTCGCCAAAAGAGAAAGGGTGGTTTAATAAGTTTTCTACTGAGATTGATACATTCTTGAACTGTAAATGAATGTGTGGTGGTATTTTTCGAACGAACTGATGAAGTAGTAGCCTTTTCTCCTTTGTGAGAAACAGTACAAGTTGAATGTCAGGTGAATCTGTATTAATCACATAGCCTTGATGATATTCTGGTAGAAGCTTGCGCACAGGTAATACAAATTCATCAACAGAATGTTTAGTTTCTTCTTGGCTTGCTACTTGTCTTTTTGTTATCATCTGAAGAAGAATATAGTTTCTCTGTTTTCAGCTCAACGAAATAGCTATCTCAAGATTTTCTTTGTCCATATTTCACCCGACGTTTTTTCCTATGTATGCTTGAAAAAGTAAAATATTTTTCATAGAATTTAAGTCTCATGAAAAATTGAACTTACAAAAGATTTCATTCTTCAAACGGAAAAATTAGAGCTGCATAGTATCATGAAAAAAATTAAGACGAATTGTTCTAGAGTCACCACAGTGGCTTGAATATTACAAATCAAAAAGAACGAGTTTTTCAAGCTAATATGGATCCTATGTCGGACGCCTGTTATTCTTGATTGCCAAAGTCTGTAATGGGAGATGTCTGTAGTGGAGGCCTGCGTTGCTAAGTGTCTGTAAATGAGGAGGGGAGAGGAGTGGAGGGCTGCGAAACTTCGACTTGAAACTTGCACCAGCTATTTTCTTCGAAAATATATGGGAGTTCTAGAAAATGAATATATTATCGTGGCAAATCGCAATTATTAAGCATTGAAAATTCTATTGTGACATAAGTATTCAATATCCTAAAACTTTCAACCTTACATCTCGTAATTCTAAGAAACAGCTTCATAATTAACATTTAGCACAAGAGATTGACATTTTCTGAAACCCATCACTCTGCTTTTCTAAACTCTGCTGTGCTCATAATTTCACATGATCTTTCGCATGAGTATGACTATATGTGAGAAAAATTCCAACTCGTTTTAACTTCTATTGATTGAGATAGTTATTTTTCTCTGATAAAATGAGTCTTATAGCTGTTATAGGAAAAATGTTCGATGTCCTCACAAGCCATGTCCATGTTACGAAAATCGGTTCAATTTTAGCGATGAACCGTGGTATTTCTTAAAACCGTCGGTTGTAAGTGATACTGCGGTTTACCGCTAGTTTTTTCGGTGAAGAGAAGACGATGATTAGGTATAGAACGAAAAAACAAACATGTATATATACATGTACTCGTCGATCTTTCACTGATTTTGCTGGTTCACGTGGTTAGATAAAATAATCAAGAAAAGAATAAGAGGCGCAGTATAGAATTAATTGTTTTTATACATAATTTTTTCATAATTATTTTGTTTTTCAAAAATTCATTTTTTAATATTTATTTATTTTTTTCATTAATATTTTAATATTCACTTCTCCTTTAGATTAATTTTTAATATTTAATTTTCAGATTATTTTTTTAAATTTAATTTAGAAATTATTTATTAAAACATTTTTACATTAAGTTTTGTATGTTCTTTTTTTTTTAGATTAATTTTTTTATGTTAAGTTTTACGATTATTTTTTAACACTTATTTTTTAGATTCATTTATTAATATTTTATTTTTAAATTCATTTTTTATTTTTGATTTATTTTTTTACATTTGATTTGTTAGATTATGTTTTTAAAATGTTGAATGAATTTTTTGTATTAATAATTGTACGTTTGTCTTTTAATATAAATTTTTCATTTTTTGCTATGTATGATTTTTTTTTGTTTGCTTGTATTTTTTTGAGATAAACTAGTTTAATTGAAAGATAATTGTTAAATTTTAAACAAATATTGGCGAGACAAAGACTCGAACAGTGCCGGTAAACTGTGGTTTTGGGAGTCGATAACCAGATCGGTAAAACCGTGATTAACCCCCAGTTTTTCTCACATGGGTGAGCACAAATTTTTTTTCATGGTAAACATAGTTCTCTAAGGTCTACAAAATGCAATAAGTCCTAAATTAAAATCATTCCGACACTTGGAAATGTTTCCTTATAAGATTTATATTTCAAAAACTTGAGTTATTTTTATTTTATTTCTCATTATATTTAAACATATACTAACAGCAAAAAATCAATAATAATTTTATTTGTGGAAATCAAGCACACATTGTGCATTTTATTTTATTCCCTCTTGTTTTCATAAATGCGTACAAGCAAAAAATATAATAAGAATACAACAGCAATAAAAAAAAAGACATAGAAAGGACAGTGCGTGAATCTCGTATAATCATCTGTAATATGTAAAAAAAAAAAAAAAAGAAGAACAACAAATGGTTTCTATTCAAAAGAATGCACATAGTAAATGAAAAAGTATTTGTAAGACTTAGAAAAAAAAGAATCAATGGTTATTATAGTATTGCAAACAATTGACACATCACAAACGAATACAAACATATTATTGCCAATGGTAGAAAAATAAAATGCAACTCGAATGAGCAAAAGAAAATAAAATGCATGAATAAATCTTCATTAAAGCATTAATGATATGGGTAACATATCATCAAATATTTGATCATCATCAAATTGTTGTACACTATGTTCTAATGTTATTGCAGCAAGTTCTTTAAGAAATTCATTAAATATAACAGCACAATAAGCTATATTACGAGTTTTTAGATCATCCCATTCATTTATTGGATTTGTTGGATTATGATCACGAATATTAATAAATCTTAAAAACAAAGATTTCTTTTTATCGTTTTGTTTTATTAAAAAAGAAAAAACTTTACTTCATTGATGTTTTATCAATAAATGATGTATGAGGTTGATTCTGAACATTTGAATTTTTATCTGTTTGTTCAGATGGTCGAACACGACCACGAAAGAAATCTAATATACGACTTCGTTTTGATGAACGTTCTAAATTAATAAAAGATAAAAAAAAAAGAAATTTTTATCAATGTATATAACACAAGAACTATTTTCTATATTTTAACATGCGATAACAGTACAAATACATAAGATTGATTTATAAAAAAATAAAACTAAACAATCGCATGCAAAAAGAACCTTTTATAGGTGATTGCTGAATTTCCAAAAAAATTCTTTCTTCGTCTGTGAATAATTAAGATCAAAATGAACCAAAAATATATAATAGATATATTAATATTACCTTTGTCTGGCTCAATAGATTTTGATTGTGATCCTGATGGAGAACGTGCTCGTCTTTGCATTTCATCAAATTCCTTTAAAAGAAATCTTTGAAAAGAAAAAAAAGATGTAACTAATTTAAAAATACATACTTTTGCACTATTTTCTCGTTGATATAATGTATCATGTGCTAATTCAATTAGATAATCAAAATCATTGAATGTTTGAGAAGTTGTTTCAAGTTTTGACTTTAGATTTGAAAGAATCTTTAATCAAAACAAAAAAAAAAAACCATAAATAAACACAAAAAAAAATAATCATAATAAATAAAATTCTTTACTTGGAAAAGTGATTTAACATTTGTTTCAAGTACAAGACTATGATTAAGTAATAAAGAACGTAATAATGGTTGAGAATAATGTGCTAATCGGGCTATAATACCCGTCAATAATAGATTGACATGTAAAGAATTATGTAACATATTTTCTAATTTGGAAAATATGGTTCGTAAAAATGGACCTAAAATTTATTATAGATTAAAGCAGAGTTCTAATAAAAAAAATTCAATAGCTAGAGATTATCTTTCAAATAGAGAGTAGATCGTATTCATTTGAAAAAAAAAACAGATTTTTATTTCCTTTCATCGACTGAAGGATATATTTTTAAATCTGTCATGCTATGACTAAAATAGATTTTTGCAAAAAAAAAAAACAATGAAATTAAATAAAGAGTTATCGAAACATTTTTGCTATTCATCGTAAGAAAAAAAAATCTATTAGAGTAATTTCTGCACGATTAAAATATGAAACACGACGTAGCTGCTGCTTCTAAGCACAGAGACATTATTTTATCCTATCTATCTTGGTTAGAGCTTGCCGGGTTGATCTCGAGCCCGGCTCTGAGTATGAAAATTTTCGACCCGATAAGCTTTAATCTTGAGACATGTTTCTTTACTAGGCATTCTTTCATTTAATCCTTCAGAAAGGCAATAAGGAAGTCTGTCATGATCTGTGAAGAGTCCAAATTTTTACTTTATACTTTAACACTCCTTTTAGTTCGTATTTCACAACAACAAAAAAAAATAATGAGTTTTTGATATATAAAAAAAAAAGTACCATGCAGAATTTATTTGCTAATAGTAATGAATAGGAGTATGAATTCAGATTTCGATTAAAAACTTTAATTAGAAAATCTAAATAAAAATCTTTTGGCTGAAGTAAATCTTCACGAGACTTCTCCGCATCGTAGGCTATGTTTAGAATCAAAACATAAAAAAACTTTTTATTGATTAATAATAGACATACCAACATCAGACATTTTTCCAGCAGGTGTTGTTGTTTGTTGTTGAACAGTTGATGTAATTAAAGTTGATTGTATTTGATTTGACATATCATTTGTACCTAATAGAGATATATCCATTGATGTTGATTGTTGTAAAAATGATATAACTGAATAATTTGATTGTGTATTTGATAATAATTGTTGATGATATTGATTATCTAAATTAATATTTAATAAATTTTGATCAATATCATTATTATTATCAATTTTAATCATTGTTTTATAATGTTCAATATCATCAGCAAGATAAAGAATTTCATTTGATAATTCTTCAGGTGTTTTTGTTGATAATTTTAATATATTATTATCAATAAGACGATCAAGTAAAATTAAATATTCATTAAATGTTAATTTTTTAGTAAAAAATTCATTTAATAAATTATAATCTAATGATATTGAATTTATAGTTGATAAATCTTTTAAATTTTGAATTTCATCTTTATCATTATCAGATATATTTTCAATTTGATCAATTAATTCATTTAATAAAATTTTAATATTTTCATCAATTTTTTCTTCTTGTATTTCTTTATTATTTAATTGTTCATTCATATCACGAAATTGATTTAAACATAGATTTAATGTTTCAACACATGTTTTTATTTCATCACGAATATTTGTATTTATTGTAGATTGATTATTTGATGAATGTAATGACCATGAATCTTCACTACTACTAGATAATTCAATAAATGAAAAACCATAATATGATGATGGTTGATAAAGATCAATATCATCATCATTATCTATATATGAATATGTTGAATGAATATTTAATGAATGTTTAGCAAGAAGTTCATCAGGTATAGGTTCACCATTAGCAAGCCATGATGGTAATTGAAAATCATCTATTGTTGATTTTATTATTATTGGTAAAATTTCTGTTTGAGAATTTGTATCAAGACCATCTTCATGTATACCAGAATCATTTGATGCAGTTACATTTTTATTCGATTGTTTTTGATTTGAATTTAAATCAGATTTTTTTGAATTATTAGTATCAATAATATGTATTGATGAAATACTACTTGATAATGATATAAGATCAGAATCTCCAATAATTGTATCTGGTGATGGTGTTTCACCATCATATGGTACTGTCCAACAACGACAAGCAACACGGCAACGAACTATACTAAAATGGGCATCCTAAAAAAGAAAATAATAAAAAAATTTTTCTTTTTTCTTAACGATAATCATACTTCAAGATAAGCACCAAATGTATATTCATATCGATCAATATTATTAGAAGATTCACCATTTTGATGAAAGCTAACATGGACTTGTTTTGATTGTGAATTTTGATTGCTATAAAAACAGAAAAATCATTGTAGAGCTATTTTTATGATCGTGAATGTCGATAGACAATGACTCAGAATAAAATTTGGAGGACTTTTTTTTTTTTTTGAGTAACAATGGAAAATTTTTATAGATACAAGGTAAAAAATAATGGAAACTATTATTATTATAAACAAATAATTTTCCGGATATTAGTGACGTTATCAGAAAATTCCGGATGATAAGAAGGTAATGCTCTACGATCTTGGAAGACATTGAGATGCAATATAATGGCAATGATGATAATTATCGCATTTTATTTTTCCTTGTAGTAATAGGGCGTAACCCATTCTTCGTTATGTTCGAGGTTAGTATGTAGTATTATTTCTTTGAAGGAAAGCTAATTTTAATTATAATTCTTTTATTATTCAATAAGATTTATGATGATCTTCTTATATTGCATGAATTAAAATTATATTTCGATAAGTTTTTTTTTCTTTCGTATTTAAAAGTAAAAGAAAGAATACTTATCAGCGAGACAAGTAAATTTAATTATAAAAAAATTATCAGCAGAATCCTTGAAGTATGAAAATATGATCGAATTATCTTTCTTATAAAAAAAAAGTTAATAATTTCGAGAATCATATTTTATTCAGAAAGTAATTAAACAAAGAAAAATTTGAATATCTTCAGGTATATTGATAAAATAATGTCAATAGCTTCTGTTCATAAGAAAAATATTATTAAAAATTTTTTCCATGAATTCTTCATATTAGTGTTGCTCAGGCTTATACATATTTACACTTTACACTACGGCTACGAAAAAGTCTCGGTACGACTAAGAAAAATTTTAAAAGATTCGCATTCATGACCTACTATTAAAGAGTTTCGAACTGAAATTATATCTATACGTATGTTTGCTAGTTATTAGATTGTCCTGAAAGTTTCAACGAAAATGAATATATCTTTCTCGAGATATTCTATTTTCAAATGGACTCGAAATTCTTTGTTTTAGATGTTTCGAAAATGCCTTATCCTTAGTAAAAATTTCATTAACTTTTTCAATAGTAGCTCATGAGCGCGAATCCTTTTCTAAGCTTGTCTTAGTTACTCGTAGTCTTAATGCAAAATCGAACTATGTTCGACAGTTGAATATTTTCTCACGTCAGTATACTCTGTTCATATTACCTATCTTTATTGTCATTTTTATTTGAAACTGAAGGTCTCAATGCAAGAAATCTTTCAGCATTTTTTCCATAAATTTCAACATCAGTTATATGTCGTCGTTGACTACACATAACATGTCGACATGGGATTAAATACCTAAATTTAACATAAATTAAAAAAAAAGAAATGTTTAATAATATTTTTCATACATAAATATAAGACGATACATAATATCTTCACAATTAAGATTAATTAATGTATAAAATAAACCCAATGAAACTAATCCAAGCTAATAAAAAAAAAAAATTAGTCAAATTAAAAAAAAAAAAAAATTTTCATACTTTCGTATTATAATTAATTCGCTGTATTAATGTATCTAACAAACTTATTTCATCAATTCTTGCACATAGTATAAATTTTAAAAATACTTTTAATAAAGCTGGTTCATGAATTGTACGTAAAAATAAATCTAAATAAGCTGTTGCTGCAATAACTTCATCCATTGTATTCTGTACAAACAAAATATATATATATATATAGAGATTTCTATGATACAATTAAAGTAAAAAAAATCAATAAATCATGCTTAGTCTGAAAAAAAATCATGCAATAGCAAAATGTGCAAAATTAAATAAAATGTGAAGCAGCAAATAATATATAAATCTTTTTTTTTTTCTAAAATTTCTCATCGTTTACCGAAAAATGTTGTAAATCAGAAATTTTCAATGGTATTTCGTGAAGATCCTAGGAAAGAAGAAATTTGCTCACACACACGCACACATTTATGTGTTAACTTTATCATTGTGAAATTATTTAAGCAATAGACATGCTATCAATAGGATCTTTTTCTTTTTTTTGTTTTTATTTCAACATACTTGATGAATACTTGGACCAAGAACTGGTACAAGAAATCCATGATAGATATATTGTAATAAATGATGACCAATTGTTGGATGAGCAATCTAAGAAAAGATTAATTATTTTTTTTTTATTTTATAAAGAAAAAAAAATCTACTTGAATAACATCATTCGAAAATTGAAGAGAATTCATAAATTGTACTAATGTTGGACTTTCTGACCATTCTCTTTTTGTTAATATAAAACATTCATCATTACTTGTTGATAAACGATGTGGTAAATCAGAATAAAGAGCACTTAAACCAGTTGCTAAAATCTAAAGAAAATAAAATAATTATTTTATCAAAAGAAATGGTGAAGTATAAATATAAAAATATAGATTCTTGCAGATCATATATTAATAATGTCTCATAATAATATATATATATATACTTATTGCACTTTTGGGAAGGATTAAATAAAAGAAACTGTGTTCGAAAATAGATATAATAAAATAATCTCTTTTTAATGAATAACAACAGATACATCATGTTTCAGATTTTAATCCCCTTATAGGGAGCGCATGATTATATAGAATTTCAGCATTTTTGCCCAATTTCTACCGGAATCTCTTCAATAGAAAATGATTATCGAAATTCCTATTTATCGAATTGTGCTATTATCTTTCAATAATAAAATTTTTACCGGACAAAAATTTGTATTTTCAACGATATGTCGTGCTATGTGTTCATTTCGATTGGATAATTGCATGATAAGTAATAAAGCATCACGAGCTTGTTGACCTATTTATAATGAAAAAAAAAAAAAAGTTAAAAAATGAAATAAAGAAATAATTTTAAAAAAAGTAATGCAAACACAATTCAATCACAAAACATTGTTCATCAAGAAAAAAATAATAAACCAAACATGCTGTACTCATATTTCTAAAAAAAAAATATTGTTTTCGAATTGCCCACCTGTTGTGATACCCTGTACTGATGGTATATCTAAATGTATATATGTCCTTTTTTTAAAATTACACTCTCTTATTTATCTTATTCGTTTGTTTTTTTTTTGAAAAAAAACCTAAGGACTTGAATTATGATGAATTCTCTTACCGGCAACTCCATCACGATGAACAAATGGAATTAAAAGTGAAAATATAACAAATCGAGATGGACCATGTTCAGCACTGATATCAAAACAAAATTCTAATAATTCAGGATGTTTTGTTATACTGACACATACCTACAAAGAAAATTTTAAATATATTAATCAATTAGATTAATGATAATTATTTCTTATTTTAATAAAAAGAAAAAACCTACTTGATTAAGTACAACAATCATATGTTTTTCAATATGGTCTAATGATGATGATGATGATTCACATGATCGAAGAAGATTAAGTAATGGTTTAAACTAAAATAAATTATCAAATTAAATATTAAAAAAAAATTTTTTTTTTGTTTTGTTTTACAATTTGTTTATGAAAGAGTAGTTCATGTTGTGATCGACTAAGAAGAAATTCAAAACAACGTAATTGATGATATTTTAATTCGGATGCATATTCAGGACAACTTAATGACCAAACAAAGAATGTATCAAGAATAGCTTCACTAATAAAATATAAAATTATAGGACCAGGTCGATCTTGAATAGCCACTTCATCGGTAAGTAATGTAACTGCATGTTGAAAATGTGATAAAACACAACTAATATCGTCTTGATCGATTAATGGTTTTTGAAATATTAATAAAATTTGTTTCCAATGTTGTCGAAGAACCTTTTTGAAAAAAAAAAGAACAATAAATATTAATATATATCAACAAGTATTTTCTACCTCGTCAATAACTCTCATAATTTCTCACTTAGGATAATAATGTAACTGAATCAATAGAAAACTATTTTATCATCGTCAAAATTTTTTTTCTGTTTCTATTTAACGATCCACATATGTTGATCATTACTGATGACGACAAAAGAAAATAGGATAATAAGTCCGATATATATCCTCCGATGGTAAGAAGGAAATGCGAGTTAAGGCAGTTTTCATCGGGTCTTCTTTTTCTTCTTTTCTCTATTGAGTAATGATTCTGTTTTTTGTCGTATATATATTTGTAGTTAACAGTTCCGATAAACTTTTTATATTTTGATTAGAAAAAAGTCAAGGACATTACGTGAATAAATATAGGAGAAAAAAAAACACTAACCGTTAGTTCAACGCTAATGTCGTCGTCCGAGGTTTCAGCGCTACGATGTCGTGTCCAGTGTAGAGTCATGGCGTTTGTGCCAAGACATCTAGAACAATTCAAAAAATATATATACAATATTAATGTATTATGCTTCAGGTTTTTTTTTTCTTGTTCAATATAATCAAATAATTTATTGTAATCGACGAATAGTAGTTACCGAGAAAAAAAAACAACATGACTCAACAGTTTAAACGACACCGAGATTTTACATGTCAGTATGGTATGTGTGCACTTTTTCATCTTTGATCCTTGGCCAATTAGAATAATGTCGTGAAGCTTTTTGACTTATAGCTAAGATAGTTTTATTATCATAAAATTTCAAATAGAGAAAAATCAATATATGTTTTTTTTGTTTGTGATATAAGTAAAAAAGTGTCTGACAGTAGATGTCGCTTGTTTATAAGTAAAACTTCTCCTGTTCACTATTAAGTTTTTGGTAGTGATGTTAGACGCAAAATATTATATCTTAATCATATGTAACTGAATGAGAGTTCAATATTGTTCCTCATAATCAATCGATTTTTACTTGTAATCTTCTGCTTCTGCAAATTCTCAACGATGAGACAATGTCAAGCGATGTTCTTTGGAATATTTAGTATGATTTAGGAATGTGTCGAAGAGAAAAAAGTGGAGGAAGGTATACAAGGAAAATTTTTAAGAGCCGGAAAACTGTATATATAATTTTTTAAAGTGGCGGAAGCCAATTCTCTCCTCCTATGAGCATATCCTTGATATATTTTACATAATTTTATTTGAAAATTTAATATTAACTAATAATGACAAAAATATTTGACGAATAATTAATATTAGTCGATTCTGTTATAAAAGAGAAAGTAATATATAAACAATATTATCATTATCTGCTGTATTATTTCAAAGAGATTCGTAGTATGACATTGGATAAATGTATTAAGATAGCGTGTAAAACTATGTTATGAGTCCTTGTTAGCAAGAATCAAATAACGATCGATGACGCTGAAATGGGAGGTAAATGTTATATAGAAGATAGAAAAACAAAACTCAGAAGGAATCAAGATTATGTCAATGTCACATAGCTTCAATCATCTTCTGATATCTATACTGATCATCATGACATATGTCTGTTCCAAGATTATACTTTTTGTAAGACTATTAAAAAAACAACAAGAATTTTGTAGAATTACTGTCGAGAATTTAAATCCTTTATTTTTAATATGTCTGTAATTGAATTTCTTCTTATTTATACTTTAAATCTATGTGATCGTATTGGTATGCTGAATACAATGATCACATGTACCAATCGAGTTTTTACGTAGAGTGTGAAATGACGTACAAAATTTGCACATTTCATTGATTATATTTCCTAGTTGCTTAATAATATAGAATTTAGTTGATATTCTTCATTATTAGGTTTACTCTGTGAATGTTCATACACTATCGAATTTGAACAACATAAAATGTTGTTTTCAATGATAGAATTCAATTTAATGAATTCTTTTGAGTATCAGATCTGGCGATTAATTATAAATTTCTAGCTTGTGTCACATTTGACATTAGACTATACAGATGTAAACGTTCTTGAAGTACTAGATAAACTCGCTGGACCATAGTTTTACATCCATTTAACAAAATCTTATGTGTACGAGGATGTAGGTCATTCTTCAACATTAACATATTATATTATTCTTCGTTAGTATTATCAATGATGTTGTGTGCGAACAGACACTATCTTACCTGTTCGAATTCAATTATCTGCATTTCAAACAGTGATAATCGAATGGGATGAAAAAATTATTCATGTACTCCTAAATTCTGTATGTATGGATACATTCAAGAAAATCACGAGAACCTCAATAATAGGTGCGAAAATGAGTTATAATCTTTATGCATTGGGACAATAATGCATTTTTTTCAGTCCTCAAAGACAAATAAAATTTTATTTGATTGATGATTTTGTATTCAAAATAGTGACAAGGTGTGTTTTTGAGATAAGAATATTTTGCTTGAATCCTATATAAATCTTGCTCACAAAGCATAAGTCCAATTTATTCTGTCTACATCCTTTTCGTTTCTCATTCAAACTCTTTTATTTTTTGATGTTCATATATGGTTTCCATTAGCAAAATTGTGATCACTATTCACTTAGTAAATGCATCGAAAACTACATCATCATTTCATATTTTGATTAAAATTCAAACAAAATAATCCTCATAGACGTACAATGAATATCTCATATTGTCAGGACATGTATGAATTTTTATCATAAAATTCTCTCATTCAGATGTATGCATTCTTCGTCTTGTTTTTACATACTCATTAGATTTACCTCAATCGAAATTTCCAGTGAACACCGGGAATAGAACACTGAATATTACCCTCGCCAAAAATATAGCAGAACTTTTGGCATTGATAACATTTATTCGTGAATCTGTCACTATTTTCTATGATTCTATAACAGCTAAAGAGTGATCACCTCATCGATTAGCTGTTCGACGTCTACTTGATATCGGATAAAATCAATCAGATACATGTATTTGCACACAAAAAAAATCTGATTCAAACAGAATTAAATGCACACAGCTCAACGATTGCTTAAGACCCCCCCCCCCCCACTCTAAAACCAATCTCAGCCCAGGTGCATTCAAATGGGCTGAAATTTGGACCATATGTTGGTGCTGAAGTGAAGAGGCTGTGGTAAAAGTTTTAGCTCGATACTACGAGGTTTGATAGAGATATGAACCAAACAAGGATCAAAAATAGCTCATTTTCTGTCCAAGATTTCTCGGTCCAGGCTCTTCCAACATATTTAATTTTTTTTGTTTGAAAGAGCATGCCAAGATGCAGGGTACCACAGAGTCCTTTTTTTCAAATTCTTACTTATTTGGCGGAGAAAGGGAATCACAAGTTCAATGACTCAAAAAACGCTCCAAAAATGGGTGTCTAGTTACATAAATGTCTGTTTGTATAATCAAAAACAAAGCTTAATTTAAAAAAGGACTCTGTGATGCCCTGCATCTCGACGCGGTCTTTCAAACAAAAAAAAATTAAATATATTGAAAGACACTGGATCAAGAAATCTTGGACAAAAGATCACAAAATCGCAAACTGAGAAAAAACAAAAAACATTTTTCGTTTTTTTAAAAATCAGCCTAGTTTTCAAGAAGAGGTTAACGAAAATCATCAAAATTTTTAGCCAAAAGAGGGGTGTTGGATAAAAATCCATATAATTTCTAAAAGTTCTGAAGATGGGCTATCTTCCTATACATTTATTTCAATTTCGGAATTTCTGACGAAAATTGACTTTTTTGAGTGGGGAGGGGGGGTGGGGCCTTAACTATTAAAGTATCTTACGTTATTGTTAATAAGTACATTTAAGTGATAAATTGATAAGATAAATTTTATTGTTGTAAAAGTTGTTCGTGTATATGTTTTTTTCTGATACATCAATTTTTTTCTAATTCAATTTATCAATATTCTTCAGAATCCCATACTTCAATTATATAAACTGATATAACACCAGTTTTATCTTATAATGATGCTATAGACAACACTATGAGCTATTGATATATCCACTATAGTGCAATTGCATGGATGTACTGGAAAAATACCGAGAAGAAAAATGTCGAAACGAAAAATATCGAAAGGACAAAAATGTTGACAGAGAAAAATGTCGAAAGAAAAAATATAGATATGGAAAAACGTCGAAAAATAAATTTTGAAATGATAAAACATCGAAACAGAAATATTTCGAAAAAAGTGGTGTCTTCAGTAAATGGTGGTTGTAAGTGCTTATAGTTCATTGCTGCCTTTCTTCTAATTCTATCAAATTAGATTTTTAACCAGTGTTAATGATGATGAGTAATATCTAACATAGCTTAACCAAAAAGGAGGACGAAGAATTATTAAATAAGTAAAATTCTATTGTCATAGCTGCAACTACTTCATCATCAGATATAACTAAACCAAAATCGCCAGATATTTCATTTATTCATTCACAAAAAAAAACCTTTGCACATAGTCGATGAACATGTTTTCAAATTGAATTCAACCACAAGTACTATTAAATACTGGGAATGTACATTTGACGAATGTTCAGCAAGAATTCATACACATTCGAATGGTCAAAACATGTGTATTCAATTTAATGCAGGTTTAGGAGTAATAATAAAACAAATCAAAACAATTCCAATTCAATGTCATATTGGCAATCTTGATATACGATATTATTATGGTGCCATAAATGCTATGGAATATCTAGATAATTTATCATTTACAGTTTCTCAACGAAAACATGAAACTTTATAAATTTTTTTCCTTTTTAACTTTTGACTTATGTTCAGTCTCTGTTAGAATGCTAGTATTAACCTATACAATAAAGAATGTCCTTTGCTAGTCAGAATCTTTTAATATATTTTTCGACTATTTTTTCGCGTCGATATTCTTTTTTTTCAACGTTTTTCCTGTTCGACATATTTTCCTTCTCTTTTTCAACATTTTTTCTCTTTGATTTTTTTCCCTTTCGACATTTTTCCTCTTCGAATTTTTCGCTTTCGATATTTTTACGGCCAACCATTGTATGACCATCGGCAGAAGTGCGAACACATTCAATGCCTATATACATATATATATATAGACACACATGCACACTTCATTAGACGAAGTAATGCTCATCGAAGAATGGCCAGTTGAACTATGGCTCGAACTGTTTGTTTATATGTTAACATTTGATCTTGCCGCCAATTTGTTTAACCTAAACATTCGTTTGAATCGTATGATCGAACGTGCACTTTTACTAGGTCTTCATCAATTCGATCTTGATGAAAGTTGGACACATGGAACCTTTATGAATTGTGTTAAACATGTGTTTCCACGTTTGGCTCCTTATGTAAGCAAGATTATCTTGCGTGATACATTCGCCACACAACGTCTAGTAGCAAGATCTAGTTATTTTCATCCTCTTTGCCTCAATGTGCGTCGACTAATACTCTGCGATAATGTTATGTCATTTTTTCCATTCAGTCATCTTACCAATATATTCAAAGAGTCATCATTATTACATAAACTGATCATTGAATTCGGCCGTCATGGAGGTAATTATTATTCGAGTATACTTGAAAAAATACTCAAAAACAATATTTCATTTCATACTATGCGACTCAATGTTATTGACTGTAAGACATAAATTTAAATTCTATATGATATATTTTTATATTTTCGTATAGATGCTTCTCCGTATCTCGGCACAACTTTAAACATTTTACGTTTCCATCTCGGAGATGATCATGGAATATGTCTTGCTAACACTGTACGTTTGACATTATTAGTGCAACGATGATCAAATTTAATTATGCTTATACAAGATGGTCGCTTACCATTACTTGAAGAACTCGATGTTACAATCGAGCAACGATCTACATATAATAAACAAGAAAACGAGGATGATCGACTTCATTCAGTTAATTTTTTCAAATTACGATCACTTCGCTTATGTGATGTTATATTAAATAATGTACGTGATCTTCTTCGTTCCCATGTATTCATTTTTTAATTTTCGACGCGTCCCCGAACGTTTGTCAGCAATGTAATTTCACGCGTCTGGATGCATCCAAAATGCAACATTTTCGGGTGTTCTAACGCGATACCAGTTTGAAACGCAGACAAACGCTTTTAAGTTTGTCCCACGTTTGGATGCGCCTAAAATGCAACATTTTTGGGTGGCCTAACGTGTTCTAATAGAGAAACGCATCCTGACGTTGTTTATTGTTAGACGCGTCGAAATGCGTTTTAGGATATCCAAAATTTGTTAAATTTTAAAAAATTGTGCTTTTTATCATGGTATCGATCCACTTTCATCCCTACATGATGTTTTTATTTCAATCTGACACATTATTAAGTTATTGAATAGAATGCAACAAACGAGATTCGATCATGATGCCTACAGCCCGTGTAATCATAAAACGCATTTTTGACGCGTTTAAACGCGTCTGGAATTGAAACAGCCTCCAAACGCATTGAAATGCGTTCAGATACGTTTCGTGACTAAAACGCATCACAATTGATTTATAGTAGTTTTTAAACCCATTTCAATACGAACAGTATGACTTTTGCATCGGAATGCGTTCATACCTGGAAATAATATTAACTTAGACGCGTTTGAATGCAATTGGTTTTACTTTTGCATCCAAACGCACTTTTCCTATATGCAACTAATGCTTTTGAATTCCAATCGTGCATGTAAATGTAGTTTCCTTTTCTGTTTTGCATAGACAAGATGCATCTGAACACGTTTCTAGCTGCAAATTCACATAGTACTATCAATAATGCAGGTTACTTCGTCACAGTACGCGTGACTAGATCTCTAACAATAAACTGAACTGCGTACTTTTTATTTAAAAAAGCATAAAAATTATATAGTTATTTATATAGATGACATATTTAAGTCTTACTGCGTTTCGAATTCTTAAAGAGGACTCTTCTTGATAATCTGCAATTTCAAATATCAGTGGCTAGCATTGCACGAAACAGAATATAAACACAAATAGTTGGATACGAGAAATCTCATCATATTTGTGTTTAGCATATAAAATCATGAAGACTCAGTTAATCTGTGAAATGGAAACAAATGAGTACACATATCAAATTTTGAAATGTACAGAACATTCATTCGAAAA
>CAJNOL010000048.1:0-22288 GCA_905250125.1 Rotaria sordida | reverse complement strand
TTTTCGAATGAATGTTCTGTACATTTCAAAATTTGATATGTGTACTCATTTGTTTCCATTTCACAGATTAACTAAGTCTTCATGATTATATATGCTAAACACAAATATGATGAGATTTCTCGTATCCAACTATTTGTGTTTATATTCTGTTTCGTGCAATGCTAGCCACTGATATTTGAAATTGCAGATTATCAAGAAGAGTCCTCTTTAAGAATTCGAAACGCAGTAAGACTTAAATATGTCATCTATATAAATAACTATATAATTTTTATGCTTTTTTAAATAAAAAGTACGCAGTTCAGTTTATTGTTAGAGATCTAGTCACGCGTACTGTGACGAAGTAACCTGCATTATTGATAGTACTATGTGAATTTGCAGCTAGAAACGTGTTCAGATGCATCTTGTCTATGCAAAACAGAAAAGGAAACTACATTTACATGCACGATTGGAATTCAAAAGCATTAGTTGCATATAGGAAAAGTGCGTTTGGATGCAAAAGTAAAAGCAATTGCATTCAAATGCGTCTAAGTTAATATTATTTCCAGGTATGAACGCATTCCGATGCAAAAGTCATACTGTTCGCATTGAAACGCGTTTAAAAACTACTGTAAATCAATTGTGATGCGTTTTAGTCACGAAACGCATCTGAACGTATGCAAGACTTTGCAACGCGTTCAAACACCTCTATGATGAACGCATTTCAATGCGTTTGGAGGCTGTTTCAATTCCAGACGCGTTTAAACGCATCAAAAATGCGTTTTATGATTACATGGGTACTAAATCAATTACTAATCCACACTTTTTATTAAATAATTTTTTCCTATAATCTTAAAGTCCAACTCTTCAAAGGGGCCTCTAGTTTTAATTTATATTTGACTTGTTTTTCTTCCATCCTCTTGATATATAAAGCACTATAGACACGCAATATCATATTTTGATTCTTTTCAATAATTCTTTCATTTGTTTCTCATAGAAATTACAAAGTAGAGAAAACAACTAGTGACAACATGTCTCATCAAATATACTTAGGCATTATTAAAAATAAAACCTAATGAATGAACTTGAGAATAAATGGAAAAAGTATAAATGTTGGAAAATCGTGCCGAAGAAAAACGTTCTATATTTTAATCTATGAATGAACACGATTATTAATGGTACAACGAAGTTTTGTTTTGTTGTTCGTGACTTTAGTTCTCTGAGTCTTTTCTTATTGAAATCAATAATTTCCCCATGATCGTATCGATTTTTAAGATATTTTTCATACGTTTATCTGCTCTTCAATCATAATCTTGATAGTCGAATTTGTCAAGCTAAAAATCTTACCCTATAGAAAAGTTTCAATTCCGAAAAGAAAAACATAAGATTCAGAACAAAAATAACCAATATTTCTCAACAATATAATTATGTTAATATACTATTGATACAGTGGTAAAAGTAGATACGTTTTTGAATAATCAAAACGTGGCGTTCCTCAGTTAGTGAATGATAGACAACAAGTCTTACATAATCATTATTCATTAGATTTTAAAATGTCAGTCACTCAATCCTGTGTGATATCAGGCGTTATCGTAACATTTTCTTTTCTAAATTACTCATTCATATTAATATTTTATAGATAGAAATAAACAAAACATTACATATTCTTTCTAATAAATACAGAGAAAAAAATAAATTAACATTGAGTTATGTATATGATTATCCTGACTGATATTGACCATTTCTGTTCTGAATTTTGTATTTTTTTGGAATTGAAATTTTTCTATAGGTTAGAATTTTTAGCTTGACAAATTCGACTATCAAGATTATGATTGAAGAGCAGATAAATGTATGAAAAATATCTTAAAAATCGATACGATCATGGAGAAATTATTGATTTCAATAAGAAAAGACTCAGAGAACCAAAGTCACGAACTACATAACAAAACTTCATTGCACCGTTAATAATCGTGTTCATTCATAGATTAAAAAATATAGAACGTTTTTCTTCGGCATGTTTTTTTCACATTTGTACTTTTTCCATTTATTCTAAAGTTCATTCTTTAGTTTTTTAAAATAGTGTCAAAGTAGATTTGATAAGTTGTTTTGTCAGCCGTTTTTTTGCTTCGTCAATTCTATGAAAAAAAATTGAAGTAAAATAATATTAAAATATTAGGAAACGAGTAACTTTTAACATTTATTGATATGTTACGAATACATAAGATAACATTTTTACAAAAATTTTTAGATTTATTATAAAACCAAACGATATAAAATTTAACTTTTTTATCTCTATAGATTAGATTTCATATTTAATCAAGTTCTTCTTTTCCTTTGAATTTGTAATGAGATGTTTTTACATATAATGACGTTTTTATTCAGTAGATGTTTTTTTAATCTTTATTCCATATAAAAAAGTCTATTCTATAGTCGAATGTTATATTTCTTAAAAATACAAGTTTTTTCTTTCTGTAATACATTAATAGAATACAAAAGAAGAGATTTTTTTATTTTAGTATTCAAAAATAAAAAGATAATTCAATTCTATTTTGTGTTATTAGAATTTTAACACGTTCGGTGCAATGTGATCTACTGATGAATCACATTATATTTTAAGAAGAGACTATATAGAAAAATACTTTATCTTGCCTTTTTAAATGTTTTGTTTATTTAGTACAAATCAATTTGTTTTTTCTTATTTGATCTTTTTATAATTTGTTCATTGTAAATTGTTCAGTTTTATACACTGCATCTTGGAATGTATTTTGTATTCTTCATACTAAAACATGTCAGGTAATAAAAAGATTAAATAAGAAAAAATATTATTTTCGCAAAGTCTAAATTTGATCACTTGAGATTTTGTTAAGTTTGAAAGGAAGAAATGCAACTATAAAATAAACAGTCTTATGTAAATTGTAGAGCTTTCCACATGAGCTACTTAATTCGACTTGTAATATAAATGAATTATCAATTGTCTAATATCATTTTGAAAATAAATGAAAAAGACGCAACCCACACTTGCTTATAGCATAAAAAACAAATTATAAATTATAAATGACAGAGGACAGTCTTATAAGTGCGGCAGAAAAGCAGAAACAAAATTTTTATAAATTATGAATTATAAATGAGATCGGCAGTTCTATAAATTTCACGGGAGAAGTACGAAAAGCCCACAGAGCGTAGGTGAGATGTTCAATTATAGGGGCTGTTTCATCTCATTTATAAATTATAATTACTTTTGTTCGATTTGTGTGACATTTGTCCATTAGTCGTGTCTAGTCTATAATTGATAGTTAAAATTTTTTTGTGCCGTACTTGACTGAGACATGGTTTTGAAATTTTCATTTATATTATAAGTCGAATTAAGTAGCTACTCGACTATTCATTATGGCCAATCGATTACTTTTTACAGCTTTTTGTATATGTTTAGTTTTCATCGTTTTTTAAATACATTCAAAATAGTTTTTGTATCTAGTTATATATAGTTTTGTAGAGAATTTTAATCACCATTTTTTGATGAAAAGAAGCGTTTTGATCATGGGAATAATAGAGGATAAATGTTAAATATATTAACAGTCTAATTTATTCTGGTCTATCCGTTAGATCCGAATGATGATAGTCTATGAGTTACTTTTCTAATCATTTTTTTTGTTTTACTAATATATCTAAAAAGTATCTGAAGATGAAATCTTTTCATTATTGTTATTCTATTTATCGAAAATTTCTTTTTTTTTTTGTTCAATATAGTTTTATCAATATAATATATATAAATAATTGTTGATATTTAAATGTCATCATCAATATTAACAAATATTCAAAATCAACTTAGTTTATATGGATATCCAATTTGTTTGATATTAGGAAATATTGGTAATATATTTATTGTTATGGTTTTTATTCGACAACGTCAAAATGCCTGTACAATATATATATTAACTTCAGCTATAATGAGTGATCTTTATGTAAATTTTAATGGTTTTGTTCAATTATTTCCATTTTATTATCGTGATGAAACACCATTTGAATTTTTTTTATGTAAAAAGCGTCCATATTTAACAAATATTCTTGGTCAATTAGGTAATACAATGCTTATTTTAGCTTCTATTGATCGCTACATGATATCACATAGAAATGCTACTATTCGATCATTAAGTACACCTAAAAGAGCAAAATGGCTTATTTTTTTTGCTATTATTTTTTGGTTAATTAATTGTATTCATATACCAATAATGCAAACAATAATTAATGGAAGATGTACTACATATGGTATTTATACAACAATTTATTCAATTTATTCAATAATATTTGTTGGTTTAATTCCACCTACTTTATTAATTATATTTGGTAGTTTAACTTATCATAATATGAAAAAAAGACATATTCGTATTCAACCAATTTCAAATAATATAAATGATCAACATATTTCAATTCAACGACGAGATAAAGATTTATTCATTATTGTTTTATGTGAAGCATTACTTTATATAATAACAACAACTTTATTTCCATTAATGCTTTTAGAATCAATGATTAGTCAATATATAATAATAAATAAAAGTGTTCAACATTTACAAATTGAAAGTTTTTTATTTAGTATTGTATTTATATTATTACTTTTGAATAGTTCATTACCTTTTTATATTTATTTAATTGGATCAAAATCATTTCGTAGAGATTTTAAACAATTATTTATAGATGGTTATCAAAAATTAAAAAGACAACAAATTGTTCAAATTGCTTTAAGAATATAAGACACAATATATTTACACAAAGAAATAATCGTATTTAATTGGAAAAACTTTATATAATTTGTATTGTTGTTGTGCGTGATTGTTGTGTTATTTATAATCAAATATAAAAGAAGAAAGAATATCATTGAAATTATTATTTTATCTAATCGATCAATTCGATAGATGAGATTTATGACGTAATGTTAAAGATCCATATCAGGGCAACTTTTTCACAATGGATGGCACAAAATTAATTTTTTAAAGGAATCAATAAACTTTCAATTGGCTTATTTTCCTTTTGTTTCTCCATAATGAACAGTTCAGCAGTAAAAACTTTTCTTTCTTTAACTAGATATTCTTGACGATATCATATCTGGATATCTTTAGTATTAATTCATTTGACTGTTTGTTATCCGATCAGATAGACATCCTGGAAATTGCGTGTTTTCAATAAAATTGCAATTTTTAGTGGATTTTTCGGTATTGTTTTCATCTGTTTCCAAAAACACATAAAAAGTCATATTTATATTGAATTTTTCTACTTTTTTCATCTTTTTCTTCATTGTTTTTTCTAGTCAGTTTTTTTTCTCAACTTTCTGGTCATAAAAGTGATTAAAAGGTCATTTCAACCAAAAATCACTTATTGTAAGTTGTAGAAAATGCAAAACTCGAGCAAAATATTTTTTTTTTTGCACATGATTTGATAGAATTTGACAAGCTGATTAAGAATAGATACATTTTTAATTCTTTTTGAAAGGATTCTGATATGAAAACTCGACTTTTTTCGATTGTCTTGATTGGTCCGTTTGTTCTAAAAAAACTTTGATACCGAAAGATCAACATATTTTTTAAAATTTTTCCAATTTTATCAAAATTGTTTCATTCCAGTGGAATTTTAAAAAACAACATTCAGATTCATCATGAAAAACCACGTCGATTGCATCTATTTCTGACTTATTTTTTGATACTTTTTAGTAAAAATATGTTCATAAAGTATATGAAGTTTGAAAGTGTGAAACACATTAGAAATTGAAATTTTGTGGTTTTTTGTAATGCCATAGAGAGTTTTGCTCCTCAAGATATACTGGAGATTTATATACCATTAGAATCGTTAGAAAATGCGTTTGATAAATATACCTTTGTTTTTTTTCAAAATAATATTTTATTGAAGAGAAATATATTCATTTTATAATTCAGACTAAAAATAAGAAAATCATTTTTGACAATTCACTTCACTTTCCGTTTAATCTTTCTTAAAATACACTATAAAACATAATGGTTCTTAATGAATCTAATCGATATAGTTGGAAAGTGTATGTCGAGTATTTGTAAAACAAGCGAACACCCACGAACATCCCCAAACCGAGAGCTGATACTACCAGTAGATAGAGCTCGCCGAGTTGACTCCACGGATACTCACGAACACCCAAAAATAGCTGAGCATCAGAAAAATTTTCCCATCCACACTGAGGGTGTGGGTGTGGGTTTTGGTGGGGTGTGTGTGTGGGTGTGGGGTGTAGGTGCCGATATAATGAAAGATAAAACACCCACCCACACCCAATTCAAATGATTGAATTTAGATCTGAAATTTTATTCATACATATGTGAATATATAGCTCTCAAGACTAGCAAGAGTAATCTAAAAGTTTTCGTTCAAACATAGACGTTTTTTTCGAGATAGCAACTTTGTGAGAATTTTTTTTTAATTATCTTGTAAAATAAGAGTTATGTTTGAAAGCATCTTAATTCCTAAAAACAAGCGTTCGTTTTGAGTGAACATTTTAGAGCCATGTAGTGATCATATGACCTATATAGAGTAGCGGCCATAACTATAAGAACACCTGATGTTTGCTTACGACTAGTCCCTGAATGCGATCATTGAAATTTCATTTAAATAGCCTCTATATGCATTTTATAGAGCAGACTTTTCTCTTGAAGAATATGTGTTTCATCTTTATTATTTCGTTTAAAACTAATTAAAAAAAAAAGAAAGTAAAAAAGACATCTTTTCGCTTGTCTAGAATTAGAGGCTCAAGTCATTATTTGAATTCTTTTTTTAGCAGTTACGAGAGAGGAAAAACATTGAAAATAAATCCGTTTGATCAATTTTGGTACTCACTATATGCTTGGATTGACTTTATATCGATATGTTTCTTTTTACATATTGTTCAGCTTTTCTACGAGGTTATCAATTAAAAATGATGAATATCTAAAGTTTCACGAGAGTGATTCAATTGAACCTTTTGAAACCAGGAAATTTTCGTGTGATATTTGCTAAATAAAAAATAGATACTCCGAGAATTCTAAAGATCATAAATATTTACAATTTAAGACTATTTTTTTCGTTTCATTAAAATCTATATTTACAAGCTGGTAATTTATGAGTTAGTTCAACCCTAAATTGAAGAGAGATACAGAGTTGTTAGTACTCCGTACTTTGATAAATGTAACGATACAATTCTTTAAAAGAGAAAAATGTTGGACTTTTTGCACTTAAAGAGTACAACGTACGCTGCTTTCTTCTTTTGAATTTAAGATAATTTTACCGATGTCTATTCTCAAAAGAAAAACTTCTGATTTTTTTTTTGGACATCTCAATTTTTTCCTATTCCAATTCTTCGTGGTCAAATTCTAACATCTGGTATTCGTTTAGTACCACCATTGGATATTGAATCAGCATGGGAACATGCATTACGTTCAGCTAAAACTATAGCTAGCAATCATATTGAAGTTATTGATTGACCCTTTCACTTATCTGATTTCACCATCATATAGTTTTGTTAATGAAACTAAATAAAATAGATTTTCTTTTTGTTAAAACCTTTGACACTGTTTGATCCAATTGTATACGTACTGTTTATCCTATGATATCTTTAATGATAGGATTGTTTGATGGTGATCGAACATCATTTGAGTTTCAACATAAAATAGGCATATCTTATTCAACCTATTCACTTTAGCGATCATCTTCATTTTTAATGCACAAACACGATAATAATAATTTGAGCTTTAAGCTAATTCTTTTATACGAAGATTATATTGATTTGACGAAACATTTTTTTTTAATTAGATTCCAATTATCTCTAAGGACATCACGACATTCGATAATATAAAATGAAATATCACTTGAACTCCTTGATAATGATGTTTTTGTTAGTTATAATTTTAAAAAAATGAATCTATTGAGTTGATCATTTGTTGGAAGTAAATTAATTAACTTACTATTTTTTATTTTTTCTGATTTATACTACTTTTGTTTCACTATATCGAATAGTTTGCTGCTTTACTACTTCAGCAAAAAAACTTGCTGTTATTTTGCTGATCAAATTTGTACTTGTATTTATTCATTATTTTTACCTTTTATTATCATACATTTCTAATAAATATTCTATTAATGGATTATCACCATTATTATGTGACATTTTCTATTGTTATGTTATTGGTTAATCTGTTCAATGATTGATCTTCAGAATTTTTTAGAAATATTTCTATTAAATAAGAATCTTCATCAATTAAATCTTTTAGTGTAAATCGACATATCCATTCTATACACGAAGAAAAATTAATAAAACAAAAGTTTTTTCTTATGAATAATTTACTTTAACTTATATAGGTCTTAATGTTGTACCATCATCAATTAATGGTAGTTGCCATGAACATCCAATTGGATTCGATGAAAGAATTTTTGTTAATAAACGGAATTTTCTAATTGTGCATCAATACTAGAGAAGCCCTGAATTTTCTAGAAAATCCGCTCGTCCGAAGCAGTAATGAGTTCTCTTTCAAATAAAAGCAACTCGAACTCTGCGACTTGAAGTATATTAGAAAAAACTTTGTACACGTAAAAGTCCTGTTTTGCATCTTGGTCCCTGGATATCTTCTGAATGGTAAGATATAGAGGCGTGAAACTTTTTTTACTAATGTACTTCTAAGAGCCCAACAACTATGCCAAGTTTCATCACTGTCTCATGTACCCTGTCGAAGTTAGATTTTTGAGGAGAACCCTCTAAATGATTCTTTCTTTATAGATCTTCGAAACATATTAAATCGTGGAATTAAGAATTCTTCTATTTGAACTAACCAAAACTTCAAGTTCGTATATATATATATATATATATATGTATATGTTGAATCGAGAATGATAGATAAAGTAAAATAAATTGTATTTTTAACATTTTATTCTAAAATATTTCATGAAATCAGCTCATCTTTCATATTAGACTGAAAATAGAAGTGATTAAATAATCATTGCAAGATTTTTAAAATTATTCAACATCAATATAACACTCTTTTGATAAATTATTTTCAAAAAGTCCACAAATACTTCATCATTTCATGAAAACTGTCAGTAAAATGGTGAAATATTACATATTTGTCGAAACATAAGTCATGCATCAGAATACATATTACGACGAATTAATTTGATAAAATTCGCACACGACTGTTGGCTTCGTACAAAATGACATGAAGCTGCCAAGGAAATGGACAATGATCAATATTTACAATCAATTCAAATTTTGCATTAGTTCGTTCATTAATCATCAAAATTTTGCTATTATCACAATCAAAAATTAAACTAATTACATCATTGATTTTCATTTCAATATAATAAGTAGATGTATCTAAATGAGGTTGTCCATTTAACCAAAGAAAGTTATTACTAGCCCATCCATAAGTTGATGTAGAGCTATATGATAAGTTTTGTAGAGGTGTTGATTTAGAATTAATTCCTAGAAATATCCAAGTATCAGAAGATTGTTCAATATATAGACGAATTTTATGATGACCTGATGTGTATTCAGTTTTTCCGCGAATTTCCGTATAAGCAATGATTGCATCATGAATAGCAACTAATCCATTTTCTTCAATTCGAACATTATTATTAAATACTTGTTCAAAGACTTCGTTTGTTTCAATTGAATGAACAAAAACATTCTGCACTAATGGAATTCTATCATCTTGACTAATTCGAAATGTTGAAGGTGACGTTAAATTTGCTTTTAGATCATCGAGGGATTTTTTCCAATCACACAGATCAGTTTCAACGAAACTATCATGTTCTCTACCTTCCTTTAGTTGTTCGGATAAATGCTGAAGCTTCTTTGATAATTCCTTCAGATTAATAGAGGTCTGCTCAAGTAGATCTTGTCGTAGCTCTTGTGCTTTTTGTTGAATCTTGACGATCGATTCTTTTTCCCATTCGTTAATTTGTTGAATTAAAGGATGTGAATCAAAATTAGTTGTTTCTTTATTGAATGTATTTTGAAATTGATTATATTCACTAATGATTACATCCATTTCTTCGTCCAACAAACGACGATGATCAATAAAATGTTTAGTACATAAAGCTTGAGAACAACCTTCACAAAGAGCGGCGGCTGTTTGCTTACAACCATTCACGTTTGCACAATATTTTCGTGCTGAAGAAGACGCCATGTGTTTAATGTAGTAAAAGATGAAAACTAACGATGAAGGTAAAAACAACAATGCAATGTGAAGAGAAAAGTAAAGTCCCTTGTATACAGAATAAAAAAGAATAATATAATAGTTATGATTCATCTATTAAAATACTCCGCATAGTTTTGTATGAATACAAGGTATCATAAAAACAAAAACCAAGGAATGAATATAATGCTCGGTATGATAAAATAGTGTTGAAATAATTCTTAAAAAAGGCTTTCATCAAATTACCATAACATTTAAATTTCATGTGTCGTACTGAATATGATCTTGTTTGACTAGTTGAATAAATATAAAAATCTAGTATTTTTCCTAGTTTTTCGTTCTAATGATTAGCAGCATAATCATCTACAAGCTTTCATTTCATTTTGAAATCATTGTGAAGTTTAAAGTCACTAGAAAGATAATGTTGATATCATGAAAAAAGTCAAAATTGATAAGACATAATGATCTAGAATCAAAAAAAGGATCTCAGAAGACTAAGACAAAATTTCTATATTTCACTGATAAATGCTCATTATGACAGTCAATGATGTTGATATAACTAGTTTATTTTCCCGTATTATTTATAATAACTTGAACAAATTATGTTAGCCAATTGTCAAGATGAATTTGTCAACTTTATAATGTCATTCTCGTAATTATATTAGTCAATATTGAAGCTAGGACATTACACTCACGTCACCCGTTACCAGATAACGGAGGATTTGTGAGTTTCTCAAGAAAAAACTATTTTTCAAAATAAACGATATTTTATAAAGTTTTATTAAAGCCTTACGGAGTCGAGAAATCCGAATCTGTAACCGGTTTCTCGAGATTGTATACTTGATTTCTCGATGTGGGAAAGGCTATTTTAAAACACTTGATCAAAAGATCAAGTATACAGTTTCGAGAAACCGATTACAGATTTGAATTCCCGGACTCCGAAAATCTTTGATCAAACTTAATATCGTTATTTTCCCCAATAGTTACTTCCTGACGAAAGAATCAAATTCATACATTTTTCATTACTCGATAACTTTTTTCCCTTGTTCTCGTCGATCTAATTCGCTTTTTTAGTTCTACGAAAATATTTTTATATCAATACATAAAATATTGTCAACACATCATATGACACATAATCAAATTTTATAAATGAACAAAACTTCAGTAAGTTATCTGGATTTAAATGAGTTTACATCATAAAATATCGTACATTTACAATCAATGCAAAATATACATTTTATCTCATTGTGATGAAACCGATTATAATATGAATTTCTAACCATTTCAAGAATATATTAAACTTTTAACAGCAATATCAAAAGATATTCTATAACAAGAAAAAACGAAATTTAAAATGAATTTCTTCCCCATTCACATGTATTAGAAAATTATGTTAAGTTGAAAACAATATATATTAAAAAAAATAAACTCCATCATGTCAGTGATTTATTTGAAAATATATTTAAAATTTTCAATATTCAGACAATAAAATTATCTAACACAAATTTATAATACACAAGATTTTTTTAATTATAAATAGAGAAATCTTTAGATTTGATGGTAACGATAATATAAAAGAAAATGCTAATTAAGCGGATAAAATGCGTATACAACTATTTGCTTCATATAGATTGACATGAAATTGCCAAGGAAATGGACAATGATTGATATTAACAATTAATTCATACTTTGTATTTGTTCGTTCATTGATCATGAAAATTTTATGATTATCACAATCAAATATTAAAGTAATTATATCATTTGTTTTCATCTCAATACGAGGACTGGATCTATTTAATTGACATTCTCCATTTAACAAAAAATAATTATTATTAGCCCATCCATAAGATGATTTTGAATTAGTTGACTGTTTTTGTAAAAGTATTGATTTCGATGTAATTCCTAGAAATGTCCATTTATCAGCAGATTGTTCAATATATAGACGAATTTTATGATGACCAGTTGTATATTCATTTTTTCCTCGAACTTCTGTATAATTATATGATGTATCATGAATCGCTACTTGTCCGTATTGTTTAATCTGTACAATATTATCAAATACTTTTTCAAATAATTCATTTTCTATTGTAAATATAATAGAAATATTCTGTACTAGTGGTAAATCATCATGTATATCAAATGAAAATGTTGTTGATGATGAATCAAGTTTTGTTTTTAGATTTTCTAGAGTAATTTTCCATTGTTGAAGATCCATCTCAATGAAATTATCATTTTTTCGATTTTCATTCAAATCTTCGGATAATTGTTGAAGTATACTTAAAATTTCATTATTACGAATTGATATTAATTGAAATAATTCTTGTCGTAATTTTTCTGCTTTTTGTTGAATTTTAACGATCGATTCTTTTTCCCATTCATCAATTTGTTTTACGAAAGGATGTAAATCACATTCTATTGATTGTTTGAATGTATGTTGAAGATGACTATGTTCACTTATGATTACATTCATTTCTTCGCTGAGTAAATGACGATGCTCGAGAAAATGTTTAGTACAAAAAGATTGTGAACAACCTTCGCAATTAGTGGCAGCCGTTTGTTTGCAATCATTAATTGTCGAACATAATTTTCGTGTCGGTAGAGCCTCCATGTCTACGATGATAAAAAAAAGAAGAACGAAAAGAATGATAATACATCGATGAAAACCATATCATAATGTCAATAGAAAAGTTGTTTGTGATTTAGAACAACAACAAAATGTCGGATGCGTCATGTACTCAGGTGTTTCAAGGCGTTTTAGTGAGAATTTACTAATATTAACAAAATAATGCTGGATTTTTATACAATTTTTTTTGTTATGACTAATCACCATATTTTCCTCGGATCTTACCAACTTTCGTAATATATTTTTGAGATAATCGATGCTTATACTAAGACTTTAATACTTCAGAAGGTTACTAAGTGTTATTTATTTTCTAGAAATTGTGTTTTGTTTTGAAAGTGTTTGAATGTGTAAGTCAATGCATGTGAAAGAAAGTTCTAATTCAATTAACAGTTTCAAGAACCTTGGATATGAATGTGAACCTTCTCTGCGCCCACATCCCTATTGTAATAAAATCATTTTTTGTTATGAATTTCCTCTAGTTATTCAGACAGTTGTTGAAATTTCACCGATAGATCATCTTTGTCAGCGATAATTGATTAAAGGAAGTTTTATCGAAGCTTCTTTGTTCGTTGTTGAATCCTATTGTCCTTTCTGTTTAGTATTGGATAAAGCGAAAATTCACAATATAACAATATTTAAAGACATATTTCATTTCCGTGGCTTTATTGTATTAAATAGATATACATGTATATATATATGTATAATAGTCGATCTCTACTATACAGACATATAGTCGAATTAAATGAGTGCTGTGTAGTTTGAACACATGACTTAAAACCAAAAAGTGGTGTGAGACTTTTTAAGGTGCACTCCAGTAGAAATTATAGTTATGGCTATTCACGCAGCAAAACGTATTAATCCATTAGATGATAGATTATTTCATGAATGGAAAAAAAAGTCTAGTTACATAAACGAACAACAAACGGTATAATAGAAAATAAAAAAGTTTTAAACACTAGTAAGATAATTATAGTATTATGCGTGAACAAGATATTTATAAAGACTGATCATTAGTTAGCCATTATTCCTGATAAACTTATAACAACTGTATCATACTGTCTTCGTTTCATATCATTTTCTTTGTCAATACCTAAGTTTGTTTCTTTTATTATATTTCATGTTCAAGAATCTGTTATTTAATACACGAATTGAAAATCGATAGTAGTCCGAAAATTGTCACCTACAATGTACTATGAAAAAGAAGTCACCTGTTGGAAAGAGCGAATATAAAAAAGCTCGATAAGTTTAATATGAAAAAAATTTTTTTTTTATTGGACACACATTTCATGTTTATTTAAGTAAAATTATTGTGACAAAAAATAGTAATGGAACTTTAGTTTTCAAAGGTTTTTTCCCATTATCTGTCTATTCTTACATATTTTAAAATCAATACCAAAAATTATCGATTAGTTGTAAACTAAGTTGATAAAATGCGTACACAACTATTCGCTTCAAATAGATTAAGATGAAGTTGCCAAGGAAATGGACAATGAGCAGTATTTACAGGCAATTCATGTTTCTTATTTGTTCGTTCATTGATCATCATAATTGTTCGCATGTCACAATCAAGGACTAAACTCACTATGTCATTCTTTTTCATTTCAATAGCATTATTCAAGTTATTTTGATTCCTTTGTCCATTCAACCAAATACTGTTGTCGCTGGACCAGCCATAGGTGGACGCAGAATTGTATGATTGACGTTGTAGAGGTGTTGATTCTGAGTTTATTCCCAAAAGCATCCAATCATCTACTGAGTGTTCTACGTATAGACGAATTTTGTGAACTCCTGAAGTGTATTTAATTTTACCACGGATCTCTCGATGATTTCTTGATGTATCACAAGTTACTACCTGTCCATTTTGCCCAATTTGAGCTGTATTATCTGATGTTTGATCAAATAACTCATTTGTCATTGCCATGATAAGAGAAATATTTTTCAATCCTGGAAAATGTTCATGCTGACTAATACAAAACATAGACGATGAAATAAGATTGGTTTTTAAATCTTCTAGAGTTTTCTTCCATTGATATAGATCTGTCTCGCTAAAACTATCATGTTCTCGAGCATCGTTTGATTGTTCGGATAGTTGTTGAAGTTTTTCTGATAGTTTATTTCTATAGTCAGTTGTCAATTGAAGTAATTGTTGTCGTAATTCCTTTGCTCGTTGTTGAATATTGGCAATGGATTGTTTTTCCCAATCATTAATTTCTTTTATCAATGGATGAGAGTCATATGTTGTTATTTGTTGATTCAATGTATCCTTGATCTCATTACAGTCACTGAAAATGACGTTTAATTCTTCACTCAGTGCACGACGATGATCATTAAAATGTATGCCGCAAAATGATCGTGTGCAACCTTCACAATAAGCAACACCAGTTTGTTTACAACCATCATTATTTGCGCAGTGTTTCCGTGTTGAAGTAGATGCCATGAAAACGTTAAAATGAAGAACAGAATAATGAGAAAAAACTGAACAGCACAAAAAAAAATTATATTAGCAAACCAATCAAAAAAAAAGAAGAAGTTGTATATTACAGAACGAAGTCAATGCAACAAAATATTCATTGAGTCATGTTTCTATGGTATTTTTACCTATCGTCGTTTTGTGTTATTATAATAAAACACGCCATAGTATTTCTATCGTATTGACGATTCAGATGATATGAATAGGTAGAACGATATAATTGAAATTCTGACAGAAGGTGGCCTCGGTTGTTAACTGCATAAAAATAGATAAGTCGATAGAAACTAGTTTATATTCTTAATGCCTATTGTTTCATGAGTTTTGTTCGCAAAAATTAATCTGAATTAATTTCACGGCCTTCAAAGAGTGTAGAAAGAAGATATTAGATGAGTAATTATAATATCGGTAATGACGCAATAACTATCACGCACTCCAGCGACGAGTCAGAAAAGATTCGACGAATTAATGTCTTTTTTTTTTTATCAAATCCGTCTCAGATTTGTTCATTCATACTTTGTGGGCAAGATCTTTATTTTGTATGTATCAAGTTTTTCTAGAAAAATCAATCTTTGACTGTATCAATAGGGTTCTATATGGGTATGCACGTGGGTTTTGGTGTCACTATGGATGTGAACGTTTGTTCTACTTCTTTTTCACGATGTTTATAGTATATCGAAAACATGTCGCTCTTTTATACTTTATAAACCGTATTAGTTATTTGTTTTGTCACATTGATTAACTTATTATTTTAGAATATTTGTACATAATCCATTTATTTATTACAATAGTAAAATATTCGAACTGACAAACATCACAAAAATGACTCATATAATATCATAGAATCTAGCCAAGTACATATTGATAGTGATGAGATGATAATAATAATAATAAAATAAAAATATTAAGATATTATAGTAGACAAAAATAATACTGTAAATAAGTTAGTTTAGCTACCATATATCGTTCAAAAAAAAATGTACAAGAAAAGGTTTGACAACAGCATCAATTTATTTAGAATAACAACTATATAATTATTGCTGAACCATCCATATGTTAATTTGGATATGTGCGATGAGCTCATTTTGAAACAATCCCAACAAAAAATCTATATATCGACAAATTGTTCGGCACATAGACAAATTCCATGACGTCCAAATCTATATTCGTGGATTCCTACGAACTTCCGTAACATTTCGCGATTTATCATCATTAGCTATTTGTTCATTTTCCTAAATTCCAGATTGTATTATCTAATATTCGCTCGAACAATTTGTTGATCATAGTGACATTCAGAGAAATGTCCTTTACTAGTAGAAATTTTCCATGTCAGTCAATAATAAAGATCGTTGATGACAAAGTAAGATCAGTTTTAAGATTATATAATGTTTACTTTCAATACTAAAGATTTGTTTCAATGAAATTAACATTTTCATAGCTTTCATCTAGTTTTTCAGATACTTATTGAAGTTTTCTGCCCTACATACGCAGACATTGATTCAAGAAGTTTTTGTCGAAGATCATTGAAATGGACGCCTTCTTCCAATTGCTGGTATCTTTTATAAATGGACGAAGATCTGACTTGATTGTATATTGATTAAGTGTATTTTCTAGATCATCAAATCCTCTATTATTGATATTTATTTCTGCGCCTAGTAAATACCCGTGATCATTAAAGCGATTCATATAAAAAAGACAACATGATCTGTCTGATGACTTGATGAATAAGAAAAAAAATTCAATGAGCTAGTTACCAACTACGATGTTAAGTCAATAAAAAAAAAAAAAAGAAGAAGTAGTATATTTTTGAAACAAGCGAACGCAATACAACGCTTGAAGAATGCTACTTCATTATAATTATGAAGAGTTTTTACAACAGTAAAAGTATTAAAGTAGAATTGAATCAATTCTATTAAATCAAAATCTTTACTATTCAACTTACGCAATCGTATAATATTTTACACTAAAAGTTCCAATAAAGCGACAATTACCAATAGACAGTGGTGAACATTAATCTCTTCGCTGTTTTATGTGAATGAAAAATATTCTATTGAGTCTGATCGATGATAGTACTTTTTATTCCGACAGAAAATGCAAGTATCAAAATATAAAAGTTAGATAAACGTTGTTTCTGATTTTCTAAATCAACATTGTTCCAATTAGCTTCTTTTTTTTTGCTTTTCATTTTCCATTATTCGAAATAAATCTATTCATCATTATATTTCACTGACACATCACCATATTCTTATCATTCAACTTCAGTTACCATACAATAAACTATCTTCATTCAACATACACAGTTATATCAACATTGCCAATATGCAAGACCTAAAAGGAGAATGTGTATGTGCACATTCAATAAAATATTGTGTCTGGTATCTAGAACAGCTTGTGTATAGTATCAAATAGATGGGGAGGAGGGGAGAGAGAGAGAGAGAGAGAAGACGAGCGAAATAGAGAAGAAAGTGTATGTGTGCGTGATGCGATGGAATTACCTTTATATCCATATGATTGTGAAGAACATATGAAAATAGAGAATTAGACGAATAAATCAAAACTCGGTCACCGTATAGTATTCACTCTATCTAGCTATAAGCACTATACTAGACAGCAGACAAATTTACACATGATTACAATAGTGCGACAAATTGTATCATTTAAGAACCGATAAAAAACCCAGAAGACAAATTCTAATTTTTCTTCTTGACATCTTTTTTTTCTTTCATACGGTTAGTAATATTTTTTTTTTCACATTAAAATTACTTTTATATGTCAAAGAAGAGAGAGAAAAAAAGACGTCAATTTATATGATTGGTCATTGGATGTCGACAGATCGCAAATAAAAAATCAAAGACACATTTTTCTTCTTCTTCTTCTCTCTCTCGATTGCTTCTTCTTATACCATTTTTTTTTTTGTATCGAAGAAGAAAAATATCAAATATCATCAACAATATACAAAACTTAATTATGTTTGCAATGGATGATGTTCGGTCAAAGATGATTTCCAGGTAAACTTTCACTATAAAGAATATTTTCAGAATTCAAGGTCCATATAAAAAAAAAAGAAACAAAATAAATTTCTCTTAGTTTACTAAAGACAAAAAGAAGATATGACCTTGATATTGGACATCAACTATTGTTATGTGTCCAATATTAAGTTCAATAATGCCCATAGTTGTGCATGCAGGTTCAATAGAAAAATTATATTTCTTATAGTTATACCGATATAACACATGAATCTCGATCAGAATTAACAGATCCATTATCAATATTACTTGAAGCTCGATTTGAACCATGTCAAGTATGTGGTGAACAATCATCTGGTCTTCATTGTGGAGCAATTACTTGTGAAGCATGCAAAGTAAGATTACATATATGAATATGAATATGAGTTATTTTAATTGTTGATTTAGAAATTTTTTTTACGATCAATTAATGGTGAAGATCAAAAATATAAATGTGTTAGAAATAAAGATTGTATTATAACAAGAAATAATCGAACACAATGTCAATATTGTCGATTTCAAAAATGTAAAATTATTGGCATGACTGTTAAAGGTTTTTATTATATTAAATAGTTAAAAATTTTAAATTATTTTCTTGATTATATAGAAGGTACAGAAATACAACAAACACCACGAGTAGCTGATATATTTGCTCAAATTTCTTGTTATGTTTGTCAAGCACCATCAAGTGGTATCCATTTTGGTATGAATTAAGTTGAATTGTTCTTTTTTTTTTTATAAATCTATATGTTTATATATATATATATAGGTGCTATTACTTGCGAAGGATGTAAAGTAAGTTAAAAATAAAAGGAAACATATGTATTAGATTTTCATTGAAAATAATTTCTTAGGGTTTTTTTCGAAGAAGTATTAAAGAAAGAGCACCAAGTCGTTATAAATGTATGGATAATGGTACATGTGAAATTAACGTTGCAACAAGAAATGCTTGTCGTTATTGTCGATTTCAACGATGTATTAAAGTAGGCATGTCTGTTGAAGGTAAGTTTAATTATATGTTTAGTTAGAAATTGATAAAAATAATTTAGGAAGTCGAATTGGACGTCAAAGTAATTTATTTAAACATCATATGCGTAAGTTAATATTTAGAATTTTTGTATTAGTTGAATTAAAATTGATTTTGTGAAACATGATCTAAAATGAGATGTTGGATGAAATTTATGATTGTTTTTCCGTGTATTTAAATGCATTGGTAGTGTATTAGAATCAAAATTTTGTGCTCTTGCAAAATATATGCTTAGAATTTTATTGTGACTTTTTATGAATGAATTACAAGTAAATCTTGAAAGGGCTCAAAAAAAATTTCTGAAAAAGCGAAATCTTATTTTTGTGAAGTCTACACTAAATATATAGTACTTGAGGATGATCTCTACTCTACAACATGACGCGAGAATGGAGAGTTTTGATGGATCTGCTCGAAAAAAGACACATTGCGACAGAGAGTTATTTTGGGGTGAAAAGGTGGAAATCAAAAAGATAGCTACGTTTCGTGCGATAGACTTTATAAGTATGTCTCAAACAAGTTTCATTTGAGGTCTTTTCAAAATTCACTTATAGTTCCATAGTCAAAAGCCACAGAAAAATTCTATGAATATATTTTGAAAGAGTACAAAATTCTCATTCTAATACACTATCAATGTATTTAAATACGCGAAAAATAAAAATCAAATATTTTATCTAGAAATTTTCGGTCCATTCCTTATATATGAACCAATCTTCGTATGATTGGGAAGAGTAGCAACATTGTATTTCATATTTTAATCTTGTATAGGTATGATGCTTCAAAGAAATGGTCAAATACCAAATGCAACAATGCTTCATCAAATGGTTCATTCAACATCATCATCTTCACGAAATAAAGCATCAAATAGAAAACGAACAATAAGTGAATCGAGTAGTTCTGAAAGTGAATGTAAGTTTAGTTTCAAAAATTCTATTGCAAGATGTAATGAGAAAAATCTATTTCATTTTCTTTGAGTTAATAATATAAAACAGTCGTTCGATTATTTTCTATTTAAATGTCATGTATATAAAAAGAAACAGAGTTGTTCCAAGCTTGAGTTGGGAAAGAGAGAGGCGACTTCTCACGTTACGAACATCTCTAATAATTTTTTTTTTTTCGACATTCATCTTCTATCCTAGTAACACAATCTACATCAACTATGATTGATTTCGAAGATCAATTAGATCATCAAAGTAAAGAATTAATTTCCAATGTTCACAAAGCTTTTAAAGAAACACTTGATGTATGACAAAAAAAACTTTTTTTTCTATTCAAATCAAAAAAAAAATTTTTTTTTTTTTGTTATGTTTTGATAGAATTTACCAATATGTCAAGATACTGGTAATCCTTGGTTATCATCTATGAATCAATTTAAAAATTATGCTAATCGTTCTGTAAAATTTGCAACACGTATACCTGGTTTTATGAATTTTCATAATGTTAATGATCAAATACAATTAATAAAATCTTCTATACATAGTATTATTATATTATGTTTACAACGTTTAAATAATTCTTTTATATGGAATTATTTTAATATTATTGATCAAAAATTATATGAACAATTTCAACAAATATTTCCATTTATTGAATGTATACGTAATGATGGTGAAAAAATTCAAACATATATTTATTCATTAAAATTAGATGAAAAAGAATTTTCATTATTACTTTCATTACTTATTATATCAACAAGTAATATTCATCTAAATGATTTTTTATTAATTGATTCAACACAAACAGAATTAACATGTGCATTATGTGATTATATGGATAGTAAACGTGGTACGAAAAGTCGAGATTTTTATACATTAATGTTATTATTACCATCATTAAGAAAATTAAATGCAATCATACAAGATCATATTAGAAATGAAGTACCAAAAAATATTGAATTTCCAGCATTTTTTTCAAGAGTTTATCTTAATGAACAAGATATTGTAAGTTTTATTAATTGATAATTAATTTAAATGTTTCTTTTTATTTGTGTTAAGAATTATCAACAAAATTATGATGGAACAATTGAAAATCAACAAACAGAATTTTAGTACATTCCATCGAACAGTAATCTTTAATCAACCGGTTTTTTTTTGTTCGTTTATAACGGTGAAATTTAATGTTGTATTTGTGTGTGTGTGTGTGTGTGTGTGTGTTTATTTTAAACTCAAATGTCTTTCTTTATTAAAACAAAAAAAAACAATTCTTATAATTAAATATTGCTAATAGAAGTACTTATTTGATTTATTAATGAATAATCTGTACCACATTTTTTTAACCATTGAGTATCATTTATAGGTGGATAATATAAATAACAAATTGGATTAACTGGTGGAGTAGAATTATATAAAGATGGAGCTTTAAGTAATGAACCAAGTGTACCAATAAGACTAACAGAGACAAAAAGGATGAGAAAAAAACGATCGAGTATTAAAGCTATAAAACGCCATTCTTCGACGATCTAAATAAACAAGTTAAGATGTGAATGAAGTACGATCGGACAACTTGAACTAGGCAAAACCAGTTGTACAATCTGATTACCGACTTCCTCCTTTCAAATCCTTACTATTTTATGGCGTTCTTCAATCGGAAATAGTACTAGAAATTCATGGATCCAAAAGTTGGAATTATTAACCTAAGAATCTTTAAGTATTCAAAAATTTCAGATATGACCAGCAGATCTTAGATACTTTTCTTTCGAGTAAAACAACTTATTGGTATCGCAGTGTCTTATAATCTAGCTTACAGAAAAGGACGAGACACGGAAAAAAAAACTAAATCTGATCCATTTTGATTAGAATGATTCGATTGTTAATCATAAAAATGAAATATCTGGAATCACAAAACAAAAAACTGAGTCGGCCTATATATTTTTCAAAACATTTTGACAATTTTCATTTTCGTCGAAAATTCGACCATGCCCCCCCCCCCCCCCGCACCGGTATGTGTCAAAAAATTAATTCAATTAGAGCACCGTTTTTATCATTTCACGATCTATTGTGTGAAGTTTTATCTAAGTTT
>CAJNOL010000047.1:309481-332333 GCA_905250125.1 Rotaria sordida | reverse complement strand
GTGTGGGTGTGGGTGTGGGTGGGTGTGTGTGTGGGTGGGTGGGTGTGTGGGTGTGGGTGTGGGTGTGGGTGTGGTTGACTCAGAGACCATCGCACACCTACACCCACACCCACACCCACCCACCCACACACACACACACACACACACCCACCCACACCCACACCCCACCCTGGAGGCTGTGGAGGTGGCGGTGATTGAGACGTATCAATCGAATAAAAATAATTCAAGTTCGAGGACTATAATACACGCTTGATTATTGTACAAATTTCATATTTTTATTAATAATTTGTATAAAGATGTAACAGAATAAATATTTGATCATTCACTCTGAAAAACGAAGGTTGGTAGGGCATAAAACCGGTGTTCAAAACGATCTGATCATGCAATAATCACTTTTTTTGCTTCCATCAGACATCGTTTACGGTTGTAGGGTATGGGTACGAGCACGGGCTAAAAGAACATTTTGTCATAATTTGCATCTACACTCTAGAAAAGAGCTACATGATATTTAATATATGACTGTTAATCAAATTAATTTCCAAGATACAGGAGTATTTTCTTAAATCATCCTGGATTATCTTGAAGACAAGGAATCAATTCAACCTTATTATAAATATTCAATGGACATGTATTCATTTCAAAATATAGTCAAAGACAAATCAAAAGAAATGTGATTAACAAGAAAGTTCTTCTTGACGCTCTCTTGAGGAATAACACAAGTAGTCACCTCACAATGAAAATTGAATTCAGATACTTCTATGGTAACAATGCGACATCAATTAAATGCGTTTATTGAACCGCTCTATTTTATCTACACAAAAAGTATTGTATAGTATACATAATTTGATGCTTGTTCAACTGACCACTTCTTAGTTTACAATATAGAAAAACAATGTGTCGCTTTGAAAATTTCAATGAACACACGGATTTAGAGCTGATCATCGATTGAAAAGATCAGCATGTCTATTTATTGAACAACAAAGAAAAAAGCAAATCTTCCTCGGAATTTACGATTGCAAACCCGTTCAAATTCAAAAGCTCGTATTTTCTTAAAATTATGGGTATTTCACTAAATATGTTGTGAATTTCTACTGTACAGAAGATTAATCATCTCAAGATATTGAAACAATAACAAACGCTTCTAAACGTATGTTTTTCTGTTCTATTAGTTCTTCATTGCACCATTTTCACATTTTATCTATACTCTGTAAATATACCCAGTTGATAAGAGAGAGATGCACATATATCAGCAGTAATCCAGATCCAAAAATTGGCAATTCAAGGAATTCAGCACATTCATGTAACATAAAGTATATTGCTTGAAACAATGATGGAATTCATGCAATTGAAGCAAATCAAGGAATTCAAGAAAATCGTGCAATTAGAGAAAATTTAAGAAATTCAAGGATATTCAAGAAATTCAGCGCATCATATTACTTTGAATTATATCCCTTGAAAATATCAAGGAATTCAAGGCAATTCAAGAAACTCAACACATGCATTACCTTTGTTCAATTCCTTGAATTTCTCTCAGTTTTCTTCAATTTCTAGAATTTCTACAATTCATTGCGTTCCTTGAATTCCATGAATTTCGCCAGTAACCAGGATCTAGAAATTGGAAATTCAAGGAAATCAAGCAATTCAATAGAATTTCTTCAATTTCTTGATTTCGTTAAATTCCTTGGATTCCTTGAATTACTGGGGTTACTTGAATTCCTTGATCTCCTTGAATTATTTGAATTTCTTCAGCTCCTTGTATTATTGGGATTACTTGAATTCCTTGAATTTCCTTGAATTGCGAATTTCTGGATCTGGGCTATATCTCACATATATCACTTTTCATAATAGTTTTTTTTTCCTCATTCTTATTCGTTACTAAAAATGGTTAAAAAAATTCTCATTGCCGGTGCATCCGGTCTCATTGCTATTATACTAATTAAACATCTATTTAAAAAAAATCTTAACTATGATATTTATGGAATTGATAAACATATTGGATTGTCGTCACGTTATCAGCTTGAAAATACACCAATAACAGAAGGTCAACAGCCAATATTACCATCAAAAGAAAAATTCTATGTATGTGATATCACTGATGAAAAATCAAATTTCACGTATTATCCAAAAAAATCAAATTAATATTATTATTCATCTAGCAGCATTTTTAGAAACAGACACAGTTGAAAAAATTAATCATATTAATTATTATGGTACAAAACTTCTATTTGATATAGCAACAAAACAAGAGCATATGAAAATGATTATTTATGCTAGTTCAATTATGACTGTAATATTTATAACAGAAACTTCTTTTCAAATACAAAATTATTTGATTGGAATTTTAAGGTAAGTATCAATCATTGATAATTTCTGTTTTTATTAATTATAAGGTGAAAAGTGGAATAAGAGTTGTCTGTGTTTGTTAATCATTAAAAAAGAAGGAATCATTTGATATTTGATTGATTGTTTGACCAAATCATAGTATTGAGTTCATTTTTAATAGAGTGTTCATTACTGTAGTATACAGTAAAATTTGCCAATTCATTCAAACGCTTTTCAGCACGTAACGAGTCTTGGATAGCAGTGAAATTTTGCATGTAATTTATAAAGGCTTTTTCCCATGCTTCAGCTAGATTATTTAAATGAACGTTAAATTCTGACAAATTAAATAATAACTTACCTTTTTGAATTTTTTCAGGTTTATTTGAATTCTCGATGATAATAGTAATAACTAATCCTTTAGCTTCGATAGTATGTTTCGTATTCGGATAATTCGAAAATACTACAGTTGGATGAATTATGCCACCAAAATCAGAAAAACACGAAAGATTTAGTAATGCATCATTAAGAGAGGGTTTTTTTGTTGAGCATTGAAATATATGTGTGATATAATCGGCATATAGAAAGAAATCATCACCTATGCTTTTGTTAAGATTGTCGCGTGAATTTTGAAAATATTGAAGAACAGAAAAAACTGCACAATTGGTATTACTTGGTTTCAAACAGATATCGGTCAAACGAACAGAAATATTATCTGGTGGCAGATAACCTTCAAGATTGAGAATATTTGTTTGCAAATCGAGCACTTGTGTTAGAAAATTTAGGTCAAGTGCCGGTCCAACCACAATCTCAGATAATAGACCAGGTGGAGATAGATAATAGTGAGTTTGAAATGTTTGATTATCAGGTACGATGATTAATTCTGTCATGCGAATCGATATGCTGAAAAAATGGATTTGATAGAATCTTAACCGATTCTCATCTACTTACTTTGAATATTTGCCCGGTACATCAGGTGGAGATGGTTTAGGTGGTGCTTTCGGGCAATCCTAAAATACAAAAAAATGTTCTCCTTCTTCTATCCTTGTCAATAACTGACTGAATGATCACACATGGGCTGATTTTCATATTGAGTATGAACCGGTTCGTTACATTGAAATGTTGATTGGTTGTAATAATTATTTTGACAAGTATTATTTGTTAAATTGAAATATATTGGAAAAGGTTGTGAAGGATTGTCGAGACCTAAATAATTAAACAATGATTCTTTTGTACACCGATCATAAGGGCGACCACACATAGTATTCAACGAATGTTGATCACTGTCCGGATAAAGAACATCTCTGACAAGAGCAAAAAACAATGAATAATCAATATTTCATCTGGATTTTTGTCACTCACCGACATGAATCAAGTATACGCTGAGCGAAATCATCGGCAAGTACATTTGTAATTGACTCGACGGTCTTTTTGCCTGGATATAATGTACTATTACCAAATTCTCTTACAGTTATGAAATGACTCTGCTGTGGATGACATGTCATAGAGCAGAATAACGATCGAAAATTGTAGAAGCAAGATGGACAATCACCGAACAGTAGTTTGATTAGTACAAGTTGGTCACTTAGGCGACGAATCTGATCAGGTGCGCAACATGTATAAGTATCCAGACCTGAAATCATTAGTTTAGAATAACGAATCAAGATATATTTATCTTTCTGTTTCTTTTTTCATCATATAAAAAGGAGACTTAGATCAAATAGGAATCCAATAAACCCGAAGCCTTGAGATATCTTATGAATTCAGTAACATTAGATATCAACAATAAAGATCTCTCGTGAATATAACTTTAATTTTTATATTGAATCGAATCTATTTACCATTGTAAAACATGCTACACATTGATTTCAAAGTCTTTAATGCTTCTTTATTAGTCAATTGTAATGCTGCACCATTGTAATAACAATTCGTCACTCTACCCATCGCATTTCGACCACATTCTTCATACCAGATACAATGCCCATCCTACAAGGTTTTAATGTAGAATAAAAAATGATTGATGTATTTATTAATGATCTTACTTCTGCTATGCAGTTCATGCACCAGAATAAAATGATGAGAACGAAAGAATTTAATATGATCATCTTTAAAGATAAAAAATACTTGAGGCAGGCCAAAAGGTAGACAGGGAGGATTCCGAAACAAAAAAGCTCAAATCTACTAATTCCCATTCCAAAAAAAAGTTGATTTCACCCATGTCTTCCATAAGTACTGGTGGAGGTATTTCAATTCCTTATAAAACTTTCTTCAAAAAATAATACTCTATTTGATCATACTTCAACTAAAATTTTCGCCATCATATGTGTTGCTTATAAGGTGCAGCCAAATCGATATTTCAATAATAATTTTTTTTCGCGTTGTTTTATATTATCTGATAGAGCGTGAGCTACAGATCACCATGAGAAAAACACAACCTTTTCAAAATGTGCAGTATTTTCTGCTTCTGAAAATCAAAACTGCGTCGAATGCACCAGGTATAGGCCAATTTTTGTAAACCTGTCTAGTTTTCCTACGTAAGTCAGAATACCTAAAAAAAGAGGAAGATGAAAAATTCCAATTAACTTGATGGATACTTCGTTTTACTCAGTTTTTTCTGCTGATACGGAATCTGTGTTTTGTTTTTGACTAAAAAATCTTATTTGAATCCGAAAACCTGTTGAATACTGCCTAAAATGGTTATGGTACTAAAAAAGACGACTTTTTTCAACATAGAAAAGGAAAGAAAAAATGATTTATAGTCGAATAAGATATAATATTTCGCTTCATCGCTTACGCAGAAAAACTAGATAGGTTTACAAAATCGACCTCTACATGGTGCATTCGAAGCGCACCACCAATAGAGTTTTTAGTCTATAGTCTATTTAACAACTTGTCTGTCCTCAGTTTTTTTATGCTGAATCTTAAAAAATTATTTTCAGAAGCAGAAAAATAGAACAAAGTAGAAAATGTTGTACATTTTGATAAAGTCATGTAGCAGCTCATCCTCTATCAGATGATGCAAAAGGAAACGCGAAAAAACGTTTTTTACGTGAAATTTGGATTGCCGACACCTTATTTACATAGAAGCAGATCGTTATAAAAGAAATCTGATCAAATTTTACAATAATTCAAGTAAACTTGGTTCACAAGCCTAAAGACTCCTGATCGTTAGCGCCTATTAGATAGATCTCGAAGCTTGACCTGCTTGGATCTATTTTCCAGAAAGTTTATTCTTATAGGATCATCGTCTAAGACATGTAGAGAGTATGTTTTGAATCGACTATCTGATGCGAACTAAAAGTAAAGTGCGTTAAATATTGAAATAAAACGTTGTGACCATTTTTGAAAATATGTCGATGATTTGCAATAGGTGATGAAAGATATTGTTTTTACTTCGATTCTTTCATTGAAACATGTATGATGATCATAAAACATCCAAAATTTTCTAACAGTAAATATACGAGTATTCTACCATGCTGATATCAAACTAAATGATATGCGTATTTTAACTCTATGACTGAGGGTTTTGTGAATCTTTGCATATGTTTTTATTAAAATCAAATATAAATTGCGCAAAAAAAAATAATTGAAGATTATGAGAAAAAGAGCACTTGTTAAAGGAAGAGGGCGGATAAAGCCATTTTGCGGCTCACGTTAGAATTGATTTATTCATATCGGGTTTGGATAAAGGATCACTCCTGATCACTTTTTTCAACTTTATTCCGCGAAAACCGACATTCACCATTTTCGTGCCTCAATTGAAAAACAGATCAATCTCTCTTCTGAAGAAAAGACAAACTAATCTGCTACTCTCAACTCCTACTTTTCAGCAATCGATTTGATGTCAGAATTGAATGATTTTCTGTATGGTGCTTCGAGAAAATTTGAAATAAATGCGGAGTTTTTGATTTTGCCGACGCGTTTCGTGTTATTTATTTAAAGAATAAACACTCATCAGGACACTCTGCACAAAAAAGGAATAAAAAAATCGGATTAAGGGGGGAGGGGGTGTGGGTGTCTGTGGGTGGGTGTGGGTGTGGGTGTGGGTGTGGATGTGGGGTGTGGGGTGTGGATGTGAGTTTGTCTTAAGATCGGTTGTTACACCCACACCCACACCCACCCACACCCACCCACACCCCACACCCACCCACACCCATACCCCACCCACACCCACACCCTTTCTGGTTACGTCACCAGAAATAAGAAAGAAGCGAATAACTATAGTTAGATATCATCAATAAGTTTTAGTTATATATATATATCATATTTCATAAGTTTCGGGCTCATTTTGATTTTTTTTTTGTATTTTTCGAATACACAAAGTTGAACAGATATAGAAGATATATGCTAAAGAGTAACATCTAAGCTATTATTCAAAATTTATTGTACTCAACTGACATCCTTGTTACGAGGGTACGTTATTAGTAAATGTGTTAAAATAATTTTATCAAATTTGTCTTTCTTTTTCTTTTCATTATAGTTTTACCTTAACCATGTAAAAAGACCACGTCTAAACCTATTTTAATATTAGAGTCTATAGGAACACGACGATAAGAATGAATCATAGTGAGTGCACGACTACAGACCATCTAGAAAATCGAGTTATTATTTTCTTTTAAAAATAACTCTTGACACACTTGATCTGCATTCCATCCAATGAGAAATTCCAGCACAGCATTAATAAAAATTTGTGTTCATAACGCAAAAATTTCTCTTCGATTTCTTACCAAATTGATTATATGAATGAATAATTACTAATGCTCGATACGAATGATCTAGTCACGTGAGTTGAAGAAAGTTGTTTAAAGCGTTTCGTTTGCTCTTTTCATTGAGTCTACTATCAATAGTTGATGGTGATGTAGTTGAAAGTGAAGAAAAATGAAAGTCCAGATCATTAATGTCGTCATTATTCCAAAAAATATTTTCTAGTCATCTAAGAATAGTTTGTAGTCTATTGATCTCAACCTATCACAAGAATAAGTTGTAATGCTTGTTGAACGTAAAAGTATCACAGATAAACATAGGGGTGTGACACAGCATGGAGTTGGTGCAAGACAGCCTCGTCTATATCTGATAAGCATATCTCGCACCGAATCGTTACGCTTCACAACTTCTTCTTGACACGAACATCTGATGGGTGTTTCATATGAATGTTGAATTTGTAATTGTTTATATAAAGTGAGCATAACAGATGCAACAATATTCGATAATCATTTTCCAACACACGATATGCACAGAGTACAATTTTAACACATTGATAGACGATAGTATTTGAGAAATTTCTCTTTCTGTTTAGCACTAAGTAAAGATTTTCTGAAAGCAAACTGCTTCTTGATAGAAAAGATCGTTTAGCGACAGCAGAATGTTGATACATGATCGAGTACTCGTAAAAGAAGTATGCGAGAAACATTCATGACGAACATTTTGAACACTAAATAAGATATCACTATAGGATCTTTCTTGTTGAAAAAAAATCTTTCTTCCATGACATTGAAGTGCGTAAAATGGCACTGAAATTCATTTATTTTAGGTCATTTCGAGATTATCGTCACAAATTATATTAGTATATGATCATGAAATCTTATCTAAATCCTAGTATTCGCATTTTGATTTGTTGCATATTCGTTGTTATGATACTCGGAATTTTTTTTCGATATGCTGACAACTATCCTGACAAAGCCATTGTTGACATATTTCAAATCGGTAGCATAATTAGTGAAAAAAAAATAATACGGATATTCAATCATCTCAAGATTATATTAAAAATATCTTCGATGAAATAGATAAGGAACTTAGCATTCATTGGCTTCGAATTATCAAACATTATATTCGTGTTCCACTTGATAATCGTTATGGATCTCATCAACTCGTACTACTTGCTACTAGTATATTAACATCTGGAGGAGGACCAGTATTGGAATTAGGTTGTGGTTATTTTTCTACTATTCTTCTTCATCAAATAATTGTTGTTGAACAAAAACGTTATCTACTTTCGACAGATACTGATCTTAAATGGTTATCAAAGTTTAAAGCAAATATATCTTCTTCTCTCCATGAATTTCGTCATATCAAAACAACAAAAGAATGGGATCATATTGGAACTAATCATCCAAGATGGTCTGTAGCTTTTATTGATCATAAACCAGGCAAAAAACGTGTTATTGATCTTATTCGTTTAGCAAATGTTACTGATATTGTTGTATTATATGATACAGGAACTGCTGGATATAAGTATGAGACCGGTCTGGTTGTATATCCGTATAGATATCGATACAAATATTTATCAACCAATACTGATGTTTTAAGTAAATACAATGGTACACTCTTTCGCAACATGCGACTTTTGCTTGAACTTACCATCGAAATGCAAATACCAAAACTTGGTTGATATAACATTTTAAAGCTTCAGGGAATAGGTCTTAGATATAGGTTTGTATTATTAAGAGTGTAGAGAGTATACTTAACTGTCACTCACACTAACACCACCCGAACACTCTCAAGTCGACTGAGGATTTTGTCTTCTTTGTATCATTTTCCATTTTAGTCAGCTCATATTGAAAATAAAATATTTTTTCTTAAAGTGAAAAGCAAACAGTGAAAAAGCTCGAATGTTCATTATCTACTGCAGTTGCACTAGATGATTTCTCAGATAAACCAATATATTTATGCATTAGATCCGTCTGTTACATTTCAATATACTTCCTGATTTTATATACATTGGAGCGGCTAAATACCATTTAATTTAATTTTTTGATACAACAAAATCCACGAAGTTTGCTTCTTAAAAATAATGTAGTTTTGTAACTAGATGGAAGAGTTAGACGGATGCAATTCATATAAATCTAATATAAAATTGATCAGAACAGATTATTAACTATTATTACATATTGAGCTTTTATTCAATAGACATTAAATAAAATTAGAAAAAAAATTAAAGATTATCATATAAAAACATGTAAATGTAGTCCTATGCTTAGAACCAGAAATCCGTTGGAAGCTTATCATTCAGTCTACCAACGACGAAGATGATCGTTAACAGCAAGGCTGAGCAGATAAATGGCATCTGGTAACTTTTTGTCAAATATTTCCATGTCATATTTGTTAGAAAATAAATACGATCTCTTTCGCTTAGTGATTTGAGCTAAGATTTTGCTTGGTTCTTTCTCATCATAAAATCGAGTAACCAACGAGAATGGATCGGTCACCATCGAAAAATGTCGATTATTCCATTGAATCGTAAATTTACTATCCAGAAACTTGAAATATTGAGCAACCGTTCCATTGATCCATTTCTTAGATTGATTATCAAAAATTTCAATTTTGGATTTGTAAGGAACCCCCTGCCATTTCTGGTTGAGTTTGCCTACGACTTTTTTCGATGGATAAACAAGAAGCTCGATCGAGTGTAACAGTACGCGACGAGATTCTATTCGATAGTGAAGAATCTTTCGTGTCGAATCGTAAACCGAAAATTCACCTCCTGTGAATGCAGAAAAATAATCCTTCCGAATATAATATTTTTTTTCCGCCATTCGACAAACGATAAGATGAACCATCAAGAAAAGTACTAATACTCGCATCATGTTTGTGTCGAAGAGAAATGACATTAACTATCCAATGATACACAATGAAGAATAACCTAACTGAGATATTGTTTATAATACAATGTTTTGTCTCTACGATGTTATTACTATATATTGTGTTGTATTGGTTCTATATGTTTATCAACACTGTCAACATCTATTAGTGTGTAAGGAACGTGCAATCATACGATTGTTTGACATTTTTGACTCAATGAGATAAAAACAACATGATATTTTCAGTATAAATGAGCCTTTGAAACAAGGACAAGTAATCGGTAAATTACTTTGTTTTTCTTTGATGTATCTCTAATTGAAGTGTTGAATTCTTCTTTCAAATATGATTTTAGAATATTTTCTTTTCTTTTTATCCGATATGAATTTTTTTGGACTTATCTTCTTAGATATTCTTACATGTAGAGTAAAATAAAAGTGACTAATGTATGTGAACAAAGTACATTGTTTAAGCACACTAGCTAGAAATGATATACTTATTCTAAATGTGCAATTATGTTACTTGATGCTTTCATTTTGTTATCTAAAATGATGGAGGGGCAATAATGTCTTCTAATTTGATTGGCGACGATTTTGACTAAAACAAATGGATAGTTCTAGTTTGATCACCAATTTTCAAAACACTTTCTATCATTACACTGTAGTTGATATCAGAAAGAAACATTATTAGAAATGTAATCTTCTAATTTTCTGTGTTATTCATAGTAATTATCTTTGAATGGATCTCAATGAGACATACTACAAATGTCGCATAAAGCAAATCCAAAAAGCAATATGTAGAGCAGCGTTTTTTCTTTAGAAATAGTTACTATTTTATTCGTTCGTTGCAATTTTTTTTTATATATGGTACTTGGATTTATTTGCAAAGAATAATATCCAAAACAAAATCTTGTACTGCATCAAATCAATTCACATATGCATGAAATTGTTTTTATTTTTATAATTCTGTATGCAGATTTTAGCTTAATTTTTTGCCATACAAGATCTAAAATTGGTGATTAGTCTGAATAAATCAATTAATTTATCTCATCTGTATTTAGGTACGTCGCAACGTTATCCAGCAAGCAAAAATTATATTGTTAAATTTTTTTCTACGTCTTCAAAAGTGAACAACTCGAAAAATCGCATTTATACTATTGAGTAGTTGATAATCTTTTCTCTGAGGCATGTAAGTTTTCATGAAAATCTATCGAAAGTTGATATTTGCTTAAAACTATCATAACATACATTTTTTTTTGCTTTTCCTAAATCACTCGATGCCTCAAATTCACGAACTATATAATAGACTCTAATGTACATAAGTAGATTGCAGAAAATACGTATATAAAACAACAGGGTACTATTCTTATGAATTCATGATTTGTACAATTGGAAAGTAGTTCTATGAAATATTTTAATTTTTACCGACAGAATATCAAAAGATAAGATGAATACCATCGTTTTTCAGTTTTACAAAATAATGTCTCTTTAGTAAACATCTATCATTTAAATCATGATCGTGATTAATTAGTTATTTACTATTCTTCTTATTGAGTTGCTCATTGATCGAATTTAAATTGACGTAAATCTAATCAAAACTATGTAAACGATAGAGAAATCAACGGTCTATTCATGTACATGTCAATGAAAAGAAGATTTAATGTTAAGAAAAGCATACATGAAAAAAAGTTCACGAAAAAGTATCTGAAAAATTCACTCAGTTTATAGTAGAAATAAGCCGATCAAAAAATATCGATAGAGAAATGAACGCTCTATTATTCTATATAAAAATAAAAAATTTCAGTATCCCAATAAATAATAGTCGTCGAAAAAAATGACCTCAGAAGTTATTTGATATTTGCTGGATAAAAAAAAACTTTTTTTTGACTGTTTGTCGAGATTTATCAAATTTTTGGACAAATTAGAACTAAAGGAAATAAAATGCAAACTATATAGTTCGATAGAGTAAACGATGCTCTATTCAACTGTATCAAAACAAAAAAACTTCCAATGTTTTGTATAAATACAGTAAACTGCGCAAAACTAGTAAAAATAACATAATCAAGCTGTAGTTGAATAAAAGAACGAACATAACTACTTCAGCACATTTTTATGTGCCCGTTCCTATGCGCATCTCGTTTTTCCAACTCTTGTATTCACGCATTGGATAGAACAGGAAAGAAAAAGACAAGCGACAGAACGTGAAAAAAATTGACTAGACAAAGGATAAAAAAAAACAAAGAATGCAATGAGAAACCTCTAGAAGAGTCTACCATGTACTACAAAATTGTAGTATTCCGCTTAAATATATATATATATATGCTGCAAGTTAGTGCCTACATTTTACATCTAAAAATTTTCATCTAAGAGTTTCAAAACACGATTATGGCTTTTTTACCGATTCATCGTTATCGTGTATTCAACGATCCATTTCAACAACTGTTCGGTAATCCACTCGGTTTTTTTGATCCGTGGGGAGACTACAATACAACTCAATTAATTGTACCAAATGCATTTAGATGGATCAACGAACCGCTTTGTCTTGCTCGTAGACGCTTGAAACCAAGACTTAAAGAAAAATTTCGTATACAACTAAATGTAGATGGTTTCAATCAAGATACAATTCAAACACAGATCGACGGTAAAAAATTAGTTGTTCAAGCCAAATATGACGATCGTCAAGGCGATGGTGATTTTAATTATCGAGAAATGCGGAAAAGTTATGATCTACCTGAAGATGCTGGTATGTTATCTTCTTGTGACGTAATCCAAAAGATCTCGATCAAGCTCAATCTCCTTCTTAGTTACAAGTTTTGGTTATGCAAGAACAATACACTAAGCTCTACATAAATTATAAGAAAGATAGACTGAGGTCCGATCTGCATAGAGACGTAAGATTTGCCGGTGGAAAGTTTCTTTGTCTTACTTTCTATAGCACGAATAGGAAGACTTTTTTCAAGACATATGTTACCGACCTTTGTAGGAAAAATTGTTTTTTGAGGCCCTGTTTAATTACACCTTTCGAGTACTTTTCACATGGTGAACTCATTTCTCTTTAATAACTCTTCAAGTCTAAACGATTAGATCGCATAACTGTCGTCGATGTCAAAGTAGGAAACAATGAATGAATTTCCGCTATTGTCATGAGTAAAAACGAGTATTCTTCCATCAATCAAATCTTGGCTGCACCACAATTATCTGTTAATAATTAATTTAGACTCTATTTATTTTCATAGATGTGGATAATATTGTGTCGTTCGTTACACCGAATAACATGCTAGTCATTGAAGTACCAATTCGTCATCCAGAAGTCGAACGTCATTTAGTCGAAGCACAAGATGAAGCAAGCAAAGAATTGGTTCCATTTGGACAATATCGTAAGCCAATTTTTGACCAAGTTGGTTTTCTGGATAATTGCGGTTTTCATCAACGTATTGTTGAAACAGACAACAATGGAAAAAAACAATTGCAAATATCATTGTCTATGAAAAATATCAAGCCTAATTTGATCAATGTTTCGGTAAAAGATAATCTATTGACTGTACAATGTGAACATAGTTACAAGGATGAGAACTGTTTACAACGATCATTCTTTCGAAAATCGATGACATTACCACCTGGTACACAGGTCGATCAATTACGATCACAAATAACAGACGATGGCGAACTAAAAATCGATGCACCTTACATCGAAACGACTCAACAATAAAAATTTGTCGAACGATAACAGTATAACATTTATAAATTATTTTGTATTGAATTGAAAATTTTTAAAACGTAAATGTATTCATCAACAGTAATAGTCGAGCGAGAAAGATTAAAATAAAATGAAGATTTTAAAATACATACAGAAAAATACATTCTATCTGATGAGCTTTCTGAAATGACAATTGCGAGACTTGTAAATCTTTCTTTAACAATGGATCCGTGCAAAATTTGAGCATCTAAATTTTGTATCAATAAACAATTTGTTGATTTTTAAGTTAGTATAGAATAATTATCGGATTAGATTGCTGTCCAATAATTGATACAATATCAAAAGTAAATATTCAAATTATAATAAATACTGTCCAACTCTGTTAGTGTTCCTTTATTTGCTTTAAGACTCAAACAGGTTCTGCAAACTCGACTTTTTACAAATTCACATTGAGTACATACACACTTATCGATCTCACGGAGCTTACAAAAACTTATTCATATATAAAGTACTATCTTTTGAGATAGTAAAGTAAATGTAATACAGATGAGCTTGTACTCGTCTTTCTTGAATTTCAATCACTTTTGTCGATGCAATTCTCAATGCTAAGTGACATATGTATGAAATATCTAGATCATCAATTATTTTCCATAGTCTGCTTAACACATTGTTGGGTGAGTATAGGTGTGTTTGTGGATGTCAATGTGAGTACGGTATGACTGTGGAGGCTTGACTTCTCTCTATTCACACCCTTTCATCCCTCCGCCCTGAATTTATTTGAGGATAGCATGAGTAATTGACGCACAAACGACTATCAAATTTACAAATCGCATCATTTGTTGGACTAAGCTTTATTTCAACCAAGAAATTTATCGTTTTTTGTTGTACTTTCGTTTTTTTTTATAGAAACGATAATAACGTCAAATACCGATACCAAATATAAATTGAATACTGAGTATGATAATGATAGCAATCGTACTGGAACAAAGTGTAATACATGATGAGTTAGGTTGTTCGGGTTTCAAACTTCTGAGAAGTATGCCAAGACGGCGACCGGCTTGAACGATTCGTTTATCGATCAATGGATAATTTCGTTCGAAATAGAGTTGATTCAAATTGAACGAACCACTGATATTTTGATTATTATCATCGGTATAGAGTTGCGAACAGACAATATCAATATCTTCTCGAATCCATGTTTTGTAATCTTTATCACTATTCATATCGATGGTAGACGATTGATTGATCATAAGTGAATAAAGATAATTGAAATAATGTTCAACATTTGATGAAAAATGTTTATGTAGACGATACATTAAAATATCATCATCCCATAACCAATGAAAATCAGTCTGTTGAGTTGCGCCCATGAAATAGCCTATAAATAAATACAATAATTTGAACTAATATTGTCTGAGAGAGTTTTATAGAGAATTGTTTTCCAATCATTCAATAGAAGGCCGCATGAGAAATTATTGACTAGATTCGTTCTCTGATTCTGACCGGTGACTTCGAATTCGGGCATTATTACGCATTAGGTTCAATACAGTTTTTATTTGAAATTGATTTTGTTTTGTCAAAGAATTTTTTTCATATCAAATGCTGAAAAAACGTCTCATCATCATGGAAAATAAGATCTTGTCAATCTGTCGAATATGGTTATCTTCGAAAGAAAACGATATCGGAGATACTGAAGATAGTTAGTGACGAGATTCAGAGACGCCGAAAAAAGAAAATTTTCTTATATTTTTTACGGAAACGAACATAATTCATTTATTCGATCATTTTAAAGTAATGCATTCAGTATGATTAAGTTAATTGAATTGCACTTTCCAAAACAAAAGCTTTCTCTGCAATTCCTTCAGAATTAAAGTGTTAAATGCACAGGGTTTGTTCTACTCATAAATGAAAGTCCTATCCATCTTGATCATATGAGACCTCACGGTCAGAAAGGTTAACGCGTCGAAATGAAGGTTAGAGCATGTGAAACTTGAAAATCTTATCCATTCTACCTGCCTGTCACGATCTATGAGGAGCGAAATTGGGAAAAGCAATATTTCACGCTGTATGTCTATTACAGGTAGGTTTTTCATAAAATACTTTCTCAATTTGTTATCTAAAGTATAGAATCAATACATCGATTATTATTAGTATTGTACTATTAGCCAGGCCTCAGTTATCGTATTTTAGAAAGATTCGAATAGATTTATCATAAAAAAAAATTTTCCTTGTGTTTCGCACGAGAAATAATACTTACCTTTGAGCGCAGTACCGCCTTTGTCGCCAATAAATCCGGCATGCAATGGCTGATGAATGTCACCAACAAAATGAAGAAGAAAAAATAGAGCCTCTTGTCGTTGTGTTTCGTCAATTAATCCACCTAAGGGAGCAACGATACGCTTCGTATAATTTTTTAATGCACCTTCAATACATCGATCTTGTGGACAATCTCGTTCAGATATATACGAACAGTTCCAATCGGGTATACGAATATAATGTAATTCGGCAGTCCATAACCAATTTTCATAGCCAATAGGATTCGTATTCGGATTGAGAATAATATCGGGCCATATAGCCATAGCACTTAAATTGCCTTTATGATGCCATGGTACCAATGCTCGTAGCCAATCAAATTCCGAACTATTTAATTGAGTTTCTGCTAGACGAACGACGAAACTGTGTCCTACTGGGCCCCATCCATGGATGAGTACTCCACATAGGCCAACGCACAGCAACAGAATAGATACGAAAAAAGACATGAATCTATTATTGTCTTGAGGTAAATATGAGACACGAAGCAATTGAACTTCAATGATAAAGAAACAAAAAAAATGTAGCAAAGAGCAAAGTATATTTATTTATTGTGATCCAGAAAAAGTCGAGAAATTACTTCATTTGATAAGAAAAAAAAGATTAGTCAATATCAAGACAAAAAGTACATAGGATTTACATTTTTTTCCGATTTTTCAAATGAAAAGTTATCTTTACTTTGTATTTGACGATAGATACTGTTCAAATTGACTTACAACAAAGTTTCTCTAATGAGACTTGATATGTTTCAATTGTTTTATCCGAAATCGTGACTAAATTTCAACTATCTAATTCGACACTGCCAGGATCGATCAGCATTGACTAAGAAATCCGGATTTTTTTATAACTCATTCCAACTGATTTCTGTACTATTAAAGTCAATTAACTGAAATTCGATTATGATTTCGAATCGATCAAATAAGATTCATCGAATTTTGCTTAAAGAAACTTGGCTAGATTCTACTATATGTAAGAACTTCGAAACCATCTTATACAGGGTGTTCTAAAAGTCCCCGAGAAAAGTAAATTTGAATATCTCCATTATTTATCAAGTTTAATCAACTGATTTTTTTTTCAAATGATAGGTACCAGTATGAAGTTTTTTTTTATACGAATAAGTTTCATAAATACTGTTCAAAGTTATTAGTTTTGGCTGATATACAAAAAGCACCCGTTTTTCGGTTTCCAAAAAATTGCTAGGTTGTGTTTCTTTTTTAATGCTTTAATTTCTTGCATTCTGTCTGACGTTTAGATCGATCAGATACTTTACTATCATTTCTATGCATTTCTTTTGATATATCACAACAAAACGAAGCCTAATGGAGTCAAATCCGGCGATCGTGAAGCTCCAAAGATCGGTTCACCTGTTCGAGTTCATGAGTCATCGTTCGGAAACATAAAACGGTTTCATGAGCTTCGTAAATACCAAACTTGACACCATTAGGCTTCTTTTTATAGTGGCATACCAAAAGAAATGCATACAAATGATAGTAAAGGTTTAAACGTCACACAGAATGCAAGAAATTAAAGCATTAAAAAAGAAACACAACCTAGCAATTTTTTGGAAACCAAAAAACGGGTGCTTTTTGTATATCACCCAAAACTAATAACTTTGAACAGTATTTATGAACCTTATTCGTATAAAAAAAAACTTCACACTGGTACCTATCATTTGAAAAAAAATCAGTTGATTAAACTTGATAAATAATGGAGATATTCAAATTTACTTTTCTCGGGGACGTTTGGAACACCCTGTATGGTACGAGTATTATTCTGAGATGCAATGTATACTTAACTTCAGTGATTTTTGCGTCAACCATTAAGAAAAAATGAGTTGGTAAAGAAACCGTTCTAAACTCTTTTAAAAGTAAAGATTTAAAATCGTCTAACTAATTTATATTGGATAAGAAATATCCCTAACTACTTTATGAATGAACTACTCATCAAAACAAAAAGAAAGAATACACTTAAATACTATTTGGACACGTCTCTAATCTCATAACGGAATATTCGACAAAAATAGACTCGTGTTAGAGAAGGATTTATCCAAAACCACTGTGAACTAACTACTTCATCGTAAAAAAATTGTATTTATTGATATCGAGATATATTAAGAATTGAGTACTTACCGAAAAAACTATGGATGTAAATAAAAAATATTCAGAGTCTTCTCGCCTAACGCTACAGATTTGTTATTTGCACAGATAGTAATATCTATCGACTAAAAATACGTAGGTATTTCATAGAAGACGAAAAACTCCGTACATTTATTTTAATAAATGTACATTTTTCTCTATTTCTATTAATTGACAATCAGAAAAAAAGGAATTTTACTAAACAATAAATTTTTATATCATATTAACAAAGAACTAAAATTTTTAATGACTGCTATCTATCTTCTATTGTTATGAACTACCTATAGCTGCACAAAAAACTCATACGATACTAAATAAGCACTTTTCCTCTCTATCCTTACCTATCGATAGACAAATAACGAAGAAAAAATGTACCTATTGAAAAATATCTTATTGCATTCTAATTGAAATATTAAATGAAAAAACAAAAAAACAACTCTCTTATACAAAGAAGTATGCATTATTCTATTCCTATGAAATGACCTTGAGGAAGAGAAAAAAGATGTATGTATCAGAGATTGATCGATCACCTACTGTTACAAATTGATTATCTATAAGAAGAAAAAGACACGTTTCAGTTAGATGTTCGCTGTCTAATCTCTGTCTTTATTCTAAAAGAATCGCGATTATATATATGAATATGAATGCACTAGGAAAAAACATGAATGAGAAGGAAAATACCAATGCACCTGAATTAGATCAAAGAAGAGAGAACGATATATATTAATATTATATTCTAAGTGCAGAAAAGGAAAAAAAAGAATATGTATGCCATCCATATACGATAGAAGTATGGAACTAGGATAAGAAGGAAAAAATAAAGAGACGACATACAATCTCTTATATTCTTACAGTTTCTCTTTACTAAAAAGCTAATGTCTTACATAGTTATTAGTGATGACACTACACGGGAGCATGTAAGAACTTAGCGTTTCGTTCCCTTGATGGAAAGTTCGGCTGTCCTCTTTAATAATTACAATGTTACCAGAAATACTGTCAAAAATGTTACGCAGATACTTTGATAATGTTTTTCGATCTCATCCATAATAATTATTTTAATTTCAGTAATAAAATGTTTATTGATTGGCTTTTAACTCATAGAGAGTTACTGAAGTGATCGAAGCATAATCATTTTTATAATATAACCCTCTGCTGAAACAGGTTTTTGTGCATTCTTTTGAATAACTGAGAAAAAAACTTAAAAATCGATCGAAATTCACTATTTTTGTTCGGAAAACGTTAAAGATCAATATTTGTCTACGTGGGTCTATTGATCAAATAGTCGAAAAACAACGGAAAAAAACATCTTAATATGATGAATTATCGTTGCGACATTAAAATTGATTTTTTGTTGCTTCTAATTATCTACTGAAATTGGCGTTAGGATGCTTACGATATTATTCAGAAGAAGGTTTTAGAATGCAGTGAAAACTTATAGAAAGCGTACGAATTCTCGACGAATGTGATATATCATCTATAGAAGCTAGGCAAGTTAAACACGTTTAAACGCGGTTTCTTTTTATTCGATATGTATGTATCCTATTTTTATAAATTTTGACTTAATTCAACATAGTATTATCTTCAATTCGTTCATGCTCAATTATCTTTTATTGTGAATAAAACATGAAATTATTCTATTCATATATTTTTTTTTTGTATATATATTGAAACAGGATTATTTAAACTTATATTATTGACTTTAAATTCTTCGTATTACAAGAAGTGTCGATAATTATAATAAAACAAACTAATAATAAATCTATTGTATAAGCAGATTATAATCGAACATAAGTTTGAAAAAAACTATAATATGAATTAGATTATAGAAAAATATATGAAAACTACAAAATAGAATCTACCGCATATGAGAGAGATAAATAAATAAATAAAAATATTTTAACAATATTCTTTTCTATTTTAACATTTATAAATAGGCTCTCATCTGCTCAGAAATCAATCCAGATATCAATATCTACTCACATGCTATATAAATCCTGAGCATAGTGCCTTGTAATTGGCTATCTATATTTTAATGTTCATGAGATTATATATTAATATAAAAAAGCTAATTCTGTTACATAAACAAGCTACTGTGAGCTGCTAAAGAACGCAGTAAACTAGTATCAAAAGAAAAAAACAATTCAAGTTTCCTGTGACATATTGCTGCATTAAAATATATTCAGTCCTTTGAATGCGTTTTAACCAGTTTCCAAATTGTATAATAACGCTGTTTTAATTATAATATTTCGTTTAAACGGCGTTATTACAGAAGCTTAAAGCGTTGTTTTTTAAAGGTTTTCTCTGTCCGAGTAGTGTTTTACAGTGACGAAAATAGCTTTATATGACTTGTCTGTACATTATCTGTTTTCTTCTGACACAGTGATCTAACTTATAAATCTATCTGAACGTAATCAATGTGCATTACACACGAAAAAAACTGAAAAACTACGACATAATGAATTGCTACATGCTGTTATTATCAATACGACTTTATTTTTGTTTCTTCAAGAGATTAACTTGAGAAAGAAGCTGATTTCTTGTTATTTTAACACAGATCTCATAGATGAAACAAATCAAAATGTTGGAAATCTTCTATTTTAAAAGCAAATTCAATTTGTGTAGCATGTCAATCTTCAAACTCAGACACGTGAAAAGAAAAGTCAGTTTGAGAGTTTTTGAAGTCAAACATAACAAAGCTTCAGTCGAAATCTGAAAATTTAAAATCAGTCGTTTATCTCCTTCGTATTACATTTTATCGGTGGAATTGAGTCTCACTCTGAAAAAACAAGGATCTTTTCACAATTAAGTACGCGCACTATTGATCTTTCAAATACATACTTTGAGAGTACGTCAAATTTCTTCAGAAAGAAAAATTTTGGTCGTTACAATTGAGTCGTTGATCATGCTATTTATCTATCTTCTATTGATCATAAATCTTTTTGCTTCATCTATATTGTCTCTCCTTAACGATAATAGGCTCTACTGTTGAAGAATAACTATGAGTGTGCCGTTGTCAATGATTGGTTAGTCAAAAAAAAAATCGACGAAAAGGTAATCCGATAAAAAAAAAGGTTGGTAGTCAATTTGTGAGCTGATACTCAACATTTATCGTTTTTCTTTCTCTCTATCACTTGGTGTGGATGTCGATGTAGATATGAGTCTGGAAGTGTTACGTGAAGACATTTGGAGAAAAAAAGCAAAAGCTACACTCACACCTACACGTACTCTCATATACAAAAATAAAATTAAATACATTCAATTGTGCTCCATGACCAGCAATATAAAATAGGATAATATTACTCGATTAAACATTAAGGTTAATTGTAACTTGCTGATATCCCATGTCCTTGAGTTTCAAATTTTGATGACACAGCTCGCATGTCGTTTGTTTCAATAATTAGAGTTCGACTGTTTTCATAATTACCAATACTGATGAAAAGTGTCGACTTTCGTCGTGGCAAAGCAGATCGCTAATTATTATTTTGGTCACCATTAGAGAGAGTCTCTCATGGAACTTGCTATTGATTGCCCTTTATAATTAAATGCTAAGCTTCTCTCGTAAATAACGTCAAAAGAAAATACAGTACTCCATTTCTTATGTGGGATGGAATATTCAAAGAAAATTTTTTTAAATGTCTTAATTCAGGTGAAGCTTACAAATTGTTACTATGCAACTCTACAGATGAACGAAAGATGAAGATGATTGTCCCTTTAACCATTACTTGTATGTGCGCATCGATCGATTATTAAAATCACAAGTGTTTGTGTAAATGACCATCTTTTCTCTGTGACAGTTTAAACGGATGCTTTTTTCCTTATAATGAAGAATTTTAAAAAAATTCTCATGTAGCATAAACAGGTCAGAAAAATACAATTGTCTTCGAAATTCAATAGTCCGAGAGCATATCCAGAGTGGCTGAATCGTATATGATAGTTCGAAGATTGGACAAATACTTGAATGGTAGCGTAATAACCAGAATTTTGTCATTGCTTAGGTTCTTATGGTGTGATATTGACCACTATTAAGATGAAATGCTTCCATTCATAGAATGGCAGAGATCTACTCTTGAGGCATAATCACTTTCTCTTGAAGATCAGCCTCCGTTCATTTCAATAATCGTTACGCCGTTATGTTTGAGTGTACGAAATTGGAAGTCAAAATTTCATGATTCTATTTCCATTAACATGTCATACTCTATTGAATATTTCACATGTATTATTCTACATATCGTATTCTGCAATAAAATATTCACCTTATTCTAATATGGAGATTCTGACATATGTGTTCATTTCATAATCGGGATTTCGATTACAGATCTAACAATGGAAGGGTTTGTACTATTGAGCAAAACGATTGACCATGTTCGGATCAAATGATCACTTTCATCAAGAAACTAACAAATTTAAAATATGAACTGTCCATGGCGTATCTGGACAAAGATATTCAGTTTTTAATTTATGTATAATTTAGGTATAGAAGCATGATAATATAAGAACCCGTTCATATAAGCCATGACTGACCTTGCTCAATCGAGGCCTTCAAATTTTGCTCAATTCTGAATATATTATAGAGGAAAGAGTTTGAAGAATTTTGACGCAAGCTGTTTGAAAAAATACTATTCTATTGTTAAGATATTAAAATTTTTCTGACAGCACTATCGTCAAAAAAAATATATTTTCTATGATTACTGTCCGAAGGCTGACTATGTTGGCGTGTACCTGGTACGAATTATCAACTAATCTAGAGTTAACTCATTGGAGCTCATTTTTCTATGACAAATACATCAGTCTGAGATATATGCATAGTAAAAATTTCA
>CAJNOL010000047.1:242863-309381 GCA_905250125.1 Rotaria sordida | reverse complement strand
TTATCGGGTTCATCACACGATTCGCTGTAGTCGAAGATTTCTTTATCATTTCAAAGTGAGTTTCGAAAGCTCAATGGATTTTTTTTGTTCGGTCTAATATTCATACTATTGCAGAATTTTCTTATGTCTTGATCTAATTATTTGGTTTGCGGCAATTCTTCGTCTATTTTCTGCTTTCGAACGGCTCGTATCTAAATCATTAATGATTCTCAATACGGTCTGCTGTTTTTTTCTTGTTCACTTGTCAAATCTAATAAATAGATATTTTCGTCTATTTAGATGAAAGATCTTCGTTTCTTTCTATATTTCATTCTCATTTTCTTGTAGGCCTTTTCAATCACATCATGGTCATTAGTTACTAGTGTTTCTCAAGCAAATATTGAATAAAAGTAAGATTGATATATTATCTTTGTCTCAATAAGTTTTTGTTTCGAATTTGTCTTTACAGAATCGATTATCTGAAACGTTGAATCGAAACTAACGATAAAGTCACATCGGTAAACTTTGATGCTAGACAGCTTAGAATGTGCAAGTATTTCTTTTTGTTTTTGATAGGTTAATCATTGTTTGAGAGAACAAGTGAATCTTGAAAGTGATGTTTAAAAACACATTTATGTTATGTTGTTGGATTCAGTTTCGTCAAACGAGATACTATTCACTCTGAACAAATTTCTTTGTTTTCTACTTTTATAGATTTGATTTTGTCCTTAGAATTTCATTTTCATCTAATTATCAACAAATAGACATCTCTGACTGATTCGATCACATCTGGATTAAGACAACAAACAGAAAAATGACACACTCAACTCCCAGATAGATGGCAGTGGCAAGATAGGCATATAACATCACATCGCATAGTCAAGAAATGGAATTGCCGACTATTTTTTCCAATAAAATCACAAGCTTTGACCAGGAAATTCTCTCAATCTTCGACTTAAATTTTTATACCATGAATACTTATAACAAATTTGTGAGAGTATGGATGCGGGTACGACGAGTGTGGGTATGAGTCTGTGTTGATTTAGGTACAGGTATGAGTTGATGAATAGAAGATCAATACCCACCTTCAAACACGTGCATTCAAACCTTCACGCACGCTCACACCCGCACCTTCAGCTTTTATTGTCCGGTGAACTTTTTATAACCATAATTAATACATTCTGCATGATCTGAGAGCCTTATTGTGAGAGGAAACTAACCTTAGTACCCTAATAATTGATAAAAAAACGGCAAATAAAATTTGGTGAAGGCGAGTCCAATTCTCATTCTGATACATCAGCTGAAAAATGAAATCGATCAAAAGATTGTTGGACTCTTGTAGATTAATTTGTAGGTCTATTTTACTAACATCGAAGAAGCTCAGAATTCATTTTTTTTTCACTACTCAAACGTCTTTCTTTGAAGTCTTAGCAAAAACTAATCGAATCATATGAAATTCACACTTGTGAAAAAACGACACTTTGAAGATGACTCTTCGTCTGTTGAACTGTATAATAATCCTATGAATTCAGTATCGCAATGTTCACCTAAGTGTGCATTTTCATCCGATATATGATCCTGCTTAATCGGGTGTAAAAAGTTTTGTGATCCATTTGCCAGTCCTTTTCGTACCGAATACGATAAGTAACAAACTAAAATCTAAAACTCGAAATGTAGGCGCATAAAAAATATCGAGTTAAATTTATTATATAGTAATAGAAGTATATGTATTACAGTACTTGACAATCTAGAATACAAATTCTTAAATTCTAGATTCTTATATCCAATACATATAATAGTGAGATGTGAGAAATATTGTTTGATATTATGGAATGTGATTGTAATAATGTTGACGGGACATGTTTTCATTCGTTTATTCTATACTTAGCGAACACACGATCATCGTATTACTTCACTTGGCAATCATTCATTAAGCATAAGATAATGCAACACTGAATTTCTTAGTTTTTTTTTTATCGTTTAATACTTTGTATTTGTCTATGAATACATTGCGTTATAAGATAGAATGAAATTCTGAAATGTATTATCTGTTTTTGCAAATATTTAAGGTACCTGGAATTCAAGATTTTAGCAAATTTTTCTTTTCAATTTTTGAAAATAAGTTTTCCTTGTAAAGGTTCGAAAAAAATTAAATTCTAAATATTATGACATGAAAGTCACAGAAATATTTTATTTTTTTTTACTTTGTAGAATATTATAAGAGTTATTTCTTGATTTTGCAGATGAAATTGACCAACAAGAAAATCTTATGTATACAAGACGTGTTCTATTCAATGACACTAAATAACTCGAACATAAAAGTTTTAAATTTCCGGCATCCTTCTATAAATGGTCTAAAATAAGTGTTGTCAATGAAATTACAAGTTATGAAATTCTTTCTAGAAATAAATAATAATATGAATAATTTGTTTTTTTTTACTAAAGAATAAATAACATATATGTTATCTCTATAAAAAGAAAATCCTGAATTGAATAAATAAAATTATCTCATCAAGAATCCATAACTTTTTTTATTTTCTTTTATCAAACAAAATCGGAATGACTATTGGTAAATATTGGATAGATTATATTACTCATGATTGGATGATTTATCAGTTAATACATAATAAATATGTGAAGGTAATATTTACTTTCTATTCCGTCATTGATTTATTTCTCGTTTATTCTTGATTTTATGAAATAATCATAAAGATTATGCAATTCTTTTGAAAAATATTAGTAGTGTCATCTTAAGATGAATATTTCGGTTGGTTTATTTAAATTTTGTTTTCTGTCTTTCTTTCTTTTTTTTTTTTTTAAAGATATGTAGTTGAGCATTTTCTGACAAAAAGACGTTTCCTACTACTGACTTTGGACTTTTACTTCTTGACTCTGGACGGTTTCTGACAAACGACGAGACCAAAATCAGAACATTATACTTTTTTTTTTTCTTCTTACTCTTTCAACGACAATTTGACACGTGACTAATTTTACACTTTCTTATCATGCAATTACTTGAACAAGCACAAACATTATTAAATTTTGATGGTCAATCACCATTTGATGTTAATATTCTTGATGCTGTTGTTAATACAATGTATCGAGGACAAGGTGATGCCGTAAGTTATTATTCTCAAATTGTTTTTTCTTTTCATTAATTTTATTTTAATATAGCAACGACAAGCAAGTGAAGTATTAAATGTATTACGTGATCATCCGGATGCATGGACTAAAGTTGATTGTATATTAGAATATTCAAAATGTCAAGAAACAAAATATTATGCATTACAAATTCTTGAAAAAGCAATTAAAACACGATGGAAAGCTTTACCAAAAGAACAATGTGAAGGTTGGAAAGTTTTCTTTTTTTGATTAACAAAAAAAATAATTTGTTTTTTTTTTTTAAATGAATTTTAGCTATTAAGCAATATATTGTAAGTTTAGTTATATCACATTCACAAAATCCTGAATTAATGGAACGTGAAAAAGTTTATTTAAATAAATTGAATATTATTCTCGTACAAGTAAATTTTATTATTTGAAATTGAAATGAAAAAATGACCTTTTTGTTTTTTGTAAATTTAGATTTTAAAACATGAATGGCCAAAGAAATGGCCAAATTTTATTAGTGATATTGTTGAAGCAAGTAAAACAAGTGAATCAATGTGTCAAAATAACTTAGACATTTTAAAACTTCTCAGGTTTTTGCAATTTACATCTTGTTTTATTTTATCATATAAAATTATAATAAATCTCATTTTGTTTTATATAGTGAAGAAGTTTTCGATTTTTCATCAGGTCAAATGACACAAGCAAAAGCAAAACATTTAAAAGATACAATGTGTAGTGAATTTACAAAAATTTTTCAACTTTGTGAATATGTTGTGGTAAATAATTGTTGAATTATTTTTTTGAAAAAAATAAAATAAATATTAATTTTTTTTTTAAATAGGATAAATCTCGTCATCCACCATTGCTTTTGGTTACATTGGAAACATTATTACGTTTTCTTAGTTGGATACCACTTGGTTATATATTTGAAACAAATATGGTTAATACATTAATTGAAACATTTTTTACTGTACCAATGTTTCGAAATGTAACACTTCGTTGTTTAACTGAAATTGGTATGTTAAAATGTAAAAATTGAATTTTTAATAAAAAGAAAATCTAAATAGTAGATGATATAATTAATAGATCAGTCTCTTCTTAGTTAGTTGCGTAATTAAATGTTAAATACGATAATTGTTTAAGTTTCGGTACCTACATTCATCTTGCCTTTGGTATGCTCATACATGTCATATACATTTATTATCCAATGTCATTTCTGTATTTTCATCGAATAAGCACAATGTGAAAAACTCTCAGTAATCCTTCTACTCCATCAGATAGAAGAAATTTTTTTTTTTTGAGAAACAAAATGATGATGCTTAAATGAATATTGTATTTGATGAAAACACTATTCCACTAATGGAGTGATATTTAATTTATGCTAAGTCTTTGTTTTTGTTCTTCTAGCAAGCATTCAAGTTGCACAATACGAAGATAAATTTATTGATTTTTTTCGTCGAACAATGATTCAACTTAAAACAGTAAAAATTACAAAAAAAAAATTTTTTTCTTTATAATTATTTTCTTATCTATTTAAATAGGTAATGCCATTATCAATTGATTTAAAAGTTGCATATCGTTCAGCAAAAGATGATGATCAAAAATTTATTCAAAATTTAGCATTATTTCTATCAAATTTTTTAAAAGAACATGGTATTTTAATTGAACGTACACCTGATTTAAAAGAAACATTACTTGAAGCATTACAATATCTTGTTTTAATATCAGAAGTTGAAGAAATTGAAATATTTAAAATATGCTTAGAATATTGGAATATTTTAAGTGCTGAACTTTATCGTGAAGCACCATATCAACAAATAACACCATCATATTTACGTTCAAGTAATTCAAATAATGTACCAACACGACGTCAATTTTATAGTGTTATACTTTCAAAAGTAAAAATTATTTGAGATTTTTCCTCTATAAAAAGAAATTGAATTTTATTTGAAAAAAAAAGGTTCGACGAACAATGATTTCACGTATGGCACGACCAGAAGAAGTACTTGTTGTAGAAAATGAACGTGGTGAAGTTGTACGAGAATTTATGAAAGATACAGATGCTATTAATCTTTATAAAAATATGCGTGAAACACTTGGTATGAAACATTTTTCTTATTCTTTCATTTTGAAGTTATCTTATATTCTTTTTTTTTTCAGTTTATTTGACTCATTTGGATTACGTCGATACAGAAGCAATTATGACAGAAAAATTAGCAAATCAAGTTAATGGTACTGAATGGTCATGGAAAAATTTGAATACAGTATGTCTTATTTACTTTTTCAATCAATAGATAAAATCCTAATCAAAATATAAAGATGAGAAAGATACTCGAAAATATGAAAAGTGGAGGGGGAAGAAGTGATCATGATCACAAAACATGTTTTGAAATTTATCAAAGGTCGTATGGGCTCGTTTTTCGGGGTTTTCTTTGCTGAGAAAAATTTCCTGAATCCTACAATGCAACATGCTCATTCTTGTCCTGTTCCGTCCTTAGAATCGGCAGAGTTATTTTTAACGGAACTGGAACAGACCGGTCGGTAACCGTTATCAGTTTCATATCTGGATTCAATGTTTGTTCTTGAATTACATAGGACGAGAAAATTAGAGTTAAACACAATAAAATTGTTCATGTGAAATATAAACGACGTCATAGTATTAAGATCAATTGAAGTTTTCAAATACGTTTATATAATAAAAGCAGAATAGCAAATACGTTAGACCGGTAACCACCAGTACTGGTTCCATCTTTGCCTACCCTGCAGGACAGGGTAACACCCTCCATATCTCTACTCTTAATGTGTCACTGGAAAATTGCCTTTTCTAGATTCATTGTATCTATTGATACTATATTTTGAACAGCAAAGAATTAATTCACTATAAAACAGTTAATTCCACTCTTCTTTTAATAAACTTCAGAAAAATAAAATGAAAATATTAGAGAATAAAACATGAGTAACTTATCAATCGTTATAAAAATTCTCTATCAGAAAAGTTTCTTATTAAATTCTATATGTATTTCATTATTATTTGTTTAGCTTTGTTGGGCAATTGGTTCAATTTCAGGTGCCATGGTTGAAGATGATGAAAAACGTTTTCTTGTTACTGTTATTAAAGTAAATCTTGTCTTATTATCTTCTTCTGTTAAGAAAATCTTTTTTATCTTAGGAATTACTTGGTTTATGTGAACAAAAACGTGGTAAAGATAATAAAGCTATAATCGCTTCTAATATTATGTATGTCGTTGGTCAATATCCTCGTTTTCTTCGTGCACATTGGAAATTTCTTAAAACTGTTGTTAATAAACTTTTTGAATTTATGCACGGTATTACTTCGATTATTTTGTTTTGCTTTGTTTTTTTTTTGAAAAATAAAAATTTTTTTTGTTTATTAAAGAAACTCATGAAGGTGTACAAGATATGGCATGCGATACATTTATAAAAATTGCACAAAAATGTCGTCGTCATTTTGTAACTGTACAATTAGGTGAATCCCAAGCGTTTGTTGATGAAATATTAACTAATATAAATGGTATTATTTGTCATTTGGAACCACATCAAGTTCATACATTTTATGAAGCTGTTGGAAATATGATTGCAGCTAGTATTGATAATGTTCAACAAACAAGATTAATTGAAAAATATATGCAATTACCAAATGATGTTTGGAATACAATTATATCCGAAGCAAAAAAATCTGTCGAGTGTTTAAAAGATCCTGAAGTTGTTAGTAATATATTAAATATACTTAAAACAAATATACGAGCTTCAAAAGCATTAGGTGCACCATATGTGCATCAATTAACAAAAATTTATCAAGATATATTACATATATATAAAGTAACATCAGAAAATATCAATCAAGCTATACGTATGAATGGACCAATAGTTGTTAAACAACGTTTAATTAAATCAATGATTGCTGTTAAAGAAGATACATTAATATTACTTGGTAGTTATTTTTCAAAAGCAACAAATATTCAACAAATTCTTGATCAATTTTTAACACCATTATTTACATTTGTATTAATTGATTATCGTGATTGTCATCCAGAAGCTCGTGAATCTGAAGTATTAAATATGTTAGCAACATTAATTAATAAAGGTGAAGAACGTTTAACAAATCGTATACCAGAAATATTTGATTTAACATTTGAACATACACTTCATATGATTGATAAAAATTTTGAAGATTATCCTGATCATAGAAAAAATTTTTATACACTTCTTCAATCGGTAACAAATGTTTGCTTTTCAGGTATGTTATAAATTATTATTTTTGTTTTTGAATTTTTATATTTTATAAAATTTTTGAATTTTTGTTTTTTTCTGTAGCATTATTGGCATTAAATGCAACACAGTTTAAACTTGTTTATGATTCAATTATGTGGGCATTAAAACATACAATGCGTACAATATCAGAATTAGGCTTGGAAATTTTACAAATTATGTTAAGAAAATTTCAAACATGTGATCCACAAGCAGCACAAACATTTTATCAAATTTATTATCTTGAAACAATGCAACATATTTTTGCTGTTGTTGCCGAATGCTCACATACATCAGGTATGCATAGCTATAGAAAATGAGATCTGAAGAGCCAAGTTTTATTGGTTCCGATTCTAGCGATTTTAGTTTTTTAGGTACCCCAATTCTGGTGGCTTTAGTTTTTCGGGTCTGAAAACTATTTCAGAATTTATTCATAACATATCTAAAAAAAATCTTTAATACTCGTTTTTTGATTTACTTAATCGATGACTAGTACTCTTTAGGTCATCGCTCTGCAATTATGTTTTAATTGATGATTAGTAAAATAATTCAGTTAAAACCATAGAAAATGTAATTATCGTCTTTAGTTTCAGCTGACATGACTTTTTTCTCGAAGTTCCGATTAGGGATGTCAGGATTTCGTTCTTAAGGAACGGGAACTCATTTGAGAATTCGTTTCCGAGCATCCGGAGATGTTTACATATACCGATTCTTTCATTACGTAGCAAGTCACCATGAGTTCTCGTATTTAGAAATCCGTAACCCACAGTAGGTGCCCGTTCCTAGAAATCCTGAGCCCGAGTGTGGATTTCCGTTTTTAAGAATCGGGAATTAGGGATGACACTTTGACTGTTAAAATACTTTAATAAAGTAGTTAAAGTTAAAGTAGAGATTTTTTCACTAAAGAAGAGGTTTTTTAAGAAAAAGGTGTGTTTTTTTTATAAAGTTTGATTACAGGTAATCGGGATCGAGCGATTCGAATCTGGAATCCATTTCTCCAAATTTTGAGTTTGAGTTTTTTTCAAAAAAGTGATCTTTTCATCAGAAAATTTTTTTTTTGTAAAAAAAATTATTTTGTTTTAAAAATAAACTTTTTTGCGAAGAAATCAAACTCAAACTTTGGAAAAACCGATCAGAGATTCGAATTCTTCAATCCAAATCACCTTTGGTCAAACTTTATAAAAAAAGTCACTTTTTTCTTAAAAAAGCTCTTCTTTAGTAAAACAATCACTACTTTAGCTTTAAATATTTTATTAAAGTATTTTTACGGTCAAAGTGTCACTCCTAGTCCCGATTCCGGTCTCAGCAACTTCTTTTTCTCGTGGTCCCGGTACTAAAATTAATCTCTCACTTATTACAATAGTCAAAATCTTTTTATGGAAGATACTAATTAATAATGTGTAGTAACTCGCGAATCAGGAACACGTGTTATCAATGTAATTAGTATAATTATATTTTATATTTTAATAGCAGACGAAATCTACTAATAATTTTTCTCTAGTATGATCAATTATTTATAATCTAAAGATCAAAACAAATTATGAATTAAATCAAAACGAGAAAGTATTGTTTGAAGTTTTTTTGGGGCAAAGATGCAATAGATTGTAGATCGATTCGTTTTGATTTTCTTTACTATCTTTTTCAAAGTAGAAAATATATTCCTATTGTTGTGAATAACACTTACTCGAAAATCTATATATACTATCATTTACTAAAACATATATTGATCCTCTTTGTATTGATTTATGAGTTTGAAAGTCTCACTATTCTCTATATAGTAAGCGACCGAGAAATTTCTATGAATAGATTGCTAAGCTAAGAATTCTATAATTACTTTTCAAATTACATATTATTAATTTTGATGAAAGAAATAATCCTTTTGGTTTTCTTTTTTTAGGTTTAACAGCACATTCTCAAATTTTAGCCAATTTATTTGTCATTGTTGAACAAGGTCTCATTAAAGTACCATTAGCACCTGAAGTTCAAGATCCATCACAAAATTTACTTTATGTTCAACAATTTATGGCTAATTTATTAAAAACAGCTTTTCCACATTTACAAGATAATCAAATAAAAGTTATCATTGAAGGTTTTGTTACATTAGATCAAGATATAGCTGGTTTTAAAGAACATTTACGTGATTTTCTTGTTCAAATACGAGAAGCTACTGGTAATGATACGGCTGATTTATATTTAGAAGACCGTGAACAAACATTAAAACGTGCAGCTGAAGAAAAACGTAAAATACAAATGAGTGTTCCCGGTATGTAGAAATTTTCAAAGAAAAAAATAAATAACCAACCAAAAATTCTATTTTAGGTATTCTCAATCCTCATGAAATTCCAGAAGACATGCAAGATTAAACGAACTATATATTACTAATACGCATGCTTGTCTTTTGTTTGTACGTTCTTTTTGAATGAAAAACAAGAAAAAATATAGTAAACTCAAAAAACAAAAAAAAAAAAATCATTTGTCTATATACTTTTTTTTTTCTATTCATCTTGTCGATCTCATCGGAAAAGAAAGAATTTCTTTTTTTTTTGACTTAATTGAAATCTTTTCGGTTGTCAATAACATTTTATTTCTATTAAATATTTGATGAGATAAAAGAGACTTGACAGAATTGTGTTGATTGTATATGCTTGATATGTATTCATATTAGTGATTGAAACAAAATGGAAATATATGATGAGAAAAGTTTTGATACTGATTTAGATGATGATGAAACAGGTATTTGTATAGTTTTATTTGTTTTATAAAAGGAAATATAATTATTCTAAAGATCAAACTGATGATTATATACTTCCACGTTTATCATTTGATGAAAAACTAACAGCACATCGAAATAATCGTTTGAATGAAACATTTGGTCAAAAAAATTTTCCATTTCAATTTCAATCTAATAAACAAATTCGAATAAATAATAATACTCTCGTACCTTTACGATGTAAAATTCCATATAACAATAGTAACTATGATGAAATCTTCAAATAAATTAATATGAATTTTCCTTTTTTTTTGTAATAGGAAGAATTCATATATATGAAAATAGTTGCCATATGCTTGATATAGCAATTGATTGGCAATTACGTAGTCTTCTTTTTCATGATCATATAACTGTTATCGATCGATCATTTAGTTTAAATGAAATACGTGCATTTGCAACTGCCATTGAAGCAAATCTTGAAAGTTTAACATTAAGTTCTGTTGGTTTAACAACACGTTCAATACATATACTTTGTCAAGGATTAAAAAAATGTATTCATCTTAATTTATTAGTAAATAGAAAAAAAATAAGACAAGATTGTAACAAGAAAAAAATGTGATATTTTTATTTTTTTTTAGGATTTATCATGTAATAAATTAAGTAAAGAAAGTTTTCAACTATTAGTTAATACAATTAATCGATTTTCATCATTACATTATTTATCATTGGCTAATTGTGGTATTCAAGATTCATATGGTCGATCTATTGGTGATTTATGTCGACATAGAAGATTGATTGAAATAGATTTAAGTGGAAATGAATTTGAAGATATGGCATGTATATTGATTGGTGGTGCATTAAGTATATACAGAATTAGTTGTGTTTTCTTTTTAGAATAATAAATTTTGTTGTACTTTAGCGGAAAATATTTGTTTGATAGATTTAAATTTAAGTTGGAATTTCATTCGAAGTTATGCATCAATAGCTTTATTTCGAGGATGTGAAGTAATCAATTTAATTTTTTCTTTGTTAATAAAATTTTAATTTCGTTTTTTTAAAGGTTAATAAAACTTTAAAAGAATTTGATATATCATGGAGTAATCTTGGTTATGATGGAAGTGTTGCACTTCGTCGTGTATTAATTATTAATCAATTTTTACAACGTTTAAATATAAGTAATTGTAATATTGATCGAACAAGTGCAAAATTAATTAGTGAAGGTTTAGAAAAAAATTCAATACTTCAAAAAATCGATGTTAGATGAAAATTTTTTATTCAAAAATCAAATCATTTTTTCACTTATATTTTAGTTATCATTTAATCCATTAACAACTTATGGTGTGCATGATATTGTTCAAGCTTTGAATCATAAGAAAAGTGCTGTTTCAATACTTGATATTTCAGTAGGATTAATAATTTATTTAATTTTTATTTTAATTAATTTTATATGTGTTTCTATGGTATGACGGTATTTTCTGGAACTGTTCGTCTTGCAGAAAAAATTGCTGATCGAAGACATTTTATTATGAAATATGATTTTGAAATATCTGTACATGATATTATTGGTCGACCAAAGGGTATAAACAAGATACATATATATTGAATAGGACTAGTCTTTCTCAGACAAGATACATTAAGTGAAAGATCTGTCGCAGTATTCGATCGCCAGAGAAACCATCTGTCTTATTTACTTCTATATTTCAAACAGAAATTGTTTCTATGTTTTCTTTACTTTGTCGTTATTACTTCGTTTCTGTTCATTTTTCTTAATTAAACACTACTATTATTCTAACTATTGACTTAACGAACAAATAAGCCTGTTGTATAATTAACAAGAATATTTTAACTCATTTTTGTTTTATCTACTTTTATGATATTTAGTAACAAAAACAGATTCAATGCGTAAAATTATTGATCATATTGATGCAAGACAGTGGCGTACATTAGATTATTTTCGAATATTGAACAATCAAAAGAAATCACAAGTACAAAATGAAACAATTCGTCATAAGATTTTAGTAAGAATCTTTTCTTTATAGCAATATTTTATTTTCATTTTCATTTTAAATATTATTAGAAATCTGAGGTAGAATCTGGAACTGTTGCAATAGAAACACTTCAACGATATCTTACCGATCGAATAGTTCAACCTTTTACATATAAGTACGAAGATTTTTTTTTCTATCGAGAGATTAACAATTTTTTTTTCTAGAAATTTACATAATGTAATTAAACAACAACGAGTACGTGATCGATTACAAAAAGGTCGCCAGGAACAACAAGAAAAAGATCTGAAAAATCGAAATAAAAAAATTTTACAAACTGTTAATGAATATTTTCCAGATATTAATATTATTAGTAAACAAGAAAAACATAGAGCAACTATTGAACATTTAGCGAAACCTCGAATATTTAATACAAATGAAAAAATCTAATTTATTCAATTTAGATGAACTGTATTTTGAAATTTTAATAATTGATAAACAACGTTTCTTGTAATGAATTGTAATAATTCATAATTCATTTATTAAATATTGTGTATTGCTTCGATGACAACGAAATTTTCTTCCAGATTTAACATGATGAATGTCTGGGTTAAATGATCCTATTCTCGTTTTCAAAAGCCAAGGAACTTGGTTGTTTTTTGAATAATTTTTAATAGAAATAACATAGAGACTTGGGACTGTCGCCACTCAAAAGAAAACATTCTAGGCTATCTGTGCATGTCGAATTGACTTGAAATATGACCATTCGGTAGAAAAAAATTCTTCCTTTTCGATCTACGAAAGCTTCAACTATCTTGGACGATCCGTTCTCGAGTTACAAGAGTTTCTCCGAAAACCCCCTGTAACGGCACTGTGTGTCGTTACCTGTATATTATCATCTGCTCATTTTCTATTTGTTTTTTTTTCGTGCTCTATTCTTCTTTTTTCTCTCTCTCTTGTTCTATTGTTTTTCGCGCGTTTGACTAGATTGTTCTTTGTTGTCATTCTTCTTCTCATGATATAAAAAGGAGAGATTTTTTTCATTGATCGATATTGTTTTGCTGGTATTGAGTTTGCCTACATCTTAACATCTCATCCCCATTGATTTCAGCAAGTTGATTTTAGAAGACTCGAAAAGTGCTCAAGATAGGGATAATTCATCATATTGAGTCACTCGTGATTCGTTCTATCTACCGATACGTCGATTTACGTCTTTTTCTTTTCCTTCGTATATACATATATCTTTATCGTGCGCTCAGTGCGTGGTCGAGAAAATTAATTAATTACATTGATTTTCTCTTTATACTGAATTATAAACCATTGATAATGACTTCTCATTCAGTTTCTAATCTCAACAATGATGATGAACATCGCTTACAAGCATCAAATGATCATGTTATAGTTTCCGAACTAGATAAAATGTTATCGTCTAATTCAAATAATGTTTTGGATTCTCATTTGGATCACAACCTTAACGAACATGTTAATTCGAATAAAAAATGATGGAAATAATGCTATTACACCACGATCGTCGTCCATTCTCAGCCGACGAATCAGATGATGGTTTTCGTATTGTGAAGAACAAGAAAAAACAAAAACAAATTGTGCGTGATGACCCTGAAGCATTAAATAATGGTGAAGAATCTCGTGTTAATCCAATTGTACCTAATCTTGATGATATGGAACTTGATCAAAATCAAATACATGCTGTTAATGATAATCAACATCATTTATCTTCTTATAATTTCGTTATTACTAATGAATCAACACGTTTTGCTCAAACACGGTATCCGTTTTCACCATTTTTCTTACGTTTTGGTTCAGGAAAAGTAACAAGTGATCAAGTTAAAGAAAATTTAATTCATCATTCTAAAAAATTTCATCAATTTGATGTTCATGTGATTAACTGTCGTTCATCTTCTAATGTTCTCTCAGCTAATGAATATGATATTCTTATATATGTAAAAGATGCTGTTTCTTTTTCTTTTTTATTAGAACAAGCTCATTGACGAAAGGTTCTAGGTAACAATTATCATTATTTTCCTTCAGCTCCAGCTATTCCACCACAACTCTGTTTATTAATTAAAAATGTTGATTTACGTATTGATTTTGATGAATTCTGTAATGATATTAAAACTAACCATCCTCACGTTAAAAATATAATTCGAATGAAAAACAAGTTTCAGAATGACATCAAGATGGTTAAACTTGAATTAACTTCTTCCTCTTCCATAGATGAATTATTAAAAAAAAAAAGAATTATTGTTAATTATATTTCTTATGATATTATTGAATATTTAGCCCCTGCTAAGGTGCTTATATGTTCTAAGTGCATGGCGTTAGGGCATTTTAAAAAACAATGCACTCAGGTTAAAGAAACATGTTGTACATGCGGTGAACAAGTTGATGATATGAAAAATCATATTTGTTCTAAAATTGAAAAATGTGTCCACTGTGATCAAAATCATAAATCTAGTTCTCTCAAGTGTTCGGTGGTCAAATCTTTTCGTACTGAATTAACTCGTAAAATTCTTCCACTAAATAATCATTCAACACCTGATACGAACTTAATGAATAAAAATATTATCTTTAATTTAACTAATTTTCCACCTCCTCCACCACCTAAATCTTCAACATTATCAATTAATCCTATGATGGTTAAGCTGGATCAGTTAATTAATAAATTATCAGAAATAAAGAATCATCTTGCTAATCTAGAAGCTAAACATGATAAATTTGAACAATTCATATTGGAAAAAAATTGTAATGATGAAATTGTCACTAAAAAAATTAATGATATATTTAATAACCATATGGATTTAAAGAAAAATGTTGTACAACAAAGTTTATATATTGATAGACATGAAAATTTATTTTGTAAATTGTTAATTCCTATGTTTGAAGATTTATTTTCATTTATTGTGGCACAAAATTATGACAAGATGGGTAATCCCCTTGATGTGGATCTTAAATGTAAACTTAATCGTTATTTGGTTCAAATGAAAAAAGCAATTGAAGGTAAATAATTTACAAGCTAAGGACTCTGTCGCCTGTTGCTCAACCTTTTTTTTCTTCTTCTAAACTATGTGAGCGTAGTGATTTTTTAGTTAAAGCTAAAGCTTCATTATCTTCATTTGACTTTAATCTTTTCTTAGAGATTCTGAGTGAGTGGGAAAGTAGTCTATTTCTTGATTCTTGTTTTTCTTTGTGGCAGAAGTATGTTCCTTTAGATGACATTTCTTTTCATTCTTCGCTTCATGTTCTTTCATTCAATGTTGGGGGGCTTGAGTTAAGATGACAAGAAGTCCTTCTTCTTACATCTTCTTTCAATTTCGATATTCTTATTCTTCTCGAAACTGGCAATATTGAACTTTCTTTCTTTGAGAAAATCTTCAATAACTTTAGAATTTTTTACCAAAAGGGAGAGAATAAAAATGGTGGAGTTTTAGTCCTGATGAAATTAGATATTCAAGTAACGCGTATAGAATGTGAATTATCTAATGTTTGTGTTTTAGATATTAAAGGTGAAGAAATCTTACGTATTGTTGGAGTATATGCATCTGAAAGTAAATCCTGAACGTGGGAGGATTTGTTTCCTTTTTTATCTAAGAAATGCGTTGTGTTTGGAGATTTTAATGTTGATATAGGTCAAGATGCTAAAAAAGCAGAGATCTTCCTTACGTGGGCAGATGCTAATTTTCTTGCTCCATTTGCACCTGAATTGTCTACTTCTTTGCGTTCGAATAGAATAATTGATTATGCTTTAGCTGCTGATTTAAGTATCGATATTCATAATCATAGTGGTAATACAACCAGTGACCATACATCCCTCATATCTGTTATTCCAACAAAGTTAAAAAATTAAAAAGTAGGAAGAAATGTTCATTGGAAAGTTTTCTCTCTCTTTACAGAATATACTTTTTCTTTCTGGGAAGAAATGTGGAACCTCGATAATATTGATGTTGTTTACATTGATTATAGCAGATTCCTGTTTCTTTTATCTGTTCGATGTACAATTGTTTTTCCTTTAGAAAAATATCGTCCATTCATTCCTGTAGAACTTAAATCGTTTTTGTCTTATATACGTGCTCTTTCTTTTCGTCAAATGAGAACAAAAAACATTGAACTAAAGAATATGTTATATTCCTTGAGGAGAGCAGCCAAAAGTGAACTTAAGAGGTTTTTTCTTCTCAAGTTTCTTCAACACTTAATCTTCGTAACACTTCTTCACCTGCAGCGGTCTTGTTTTGGTCCAAATGTAAAAAATATCTTAAACCTTTGTCCTATACTGTACATGCTTTTATTGCACCATCAGGACATATTATTAAAGACACTGAAGAAGTGTGCGAAGTTGCTGCTGATTTCTATGAAAATTTTAAAAAAAAATCTAATATAGTGAAACCTCATCCATACACTGATTCTTCATCTATTGAATATGACAATTTCGATGAACCTATTCCTGAAGTAACATTAGATGAATTAGTATTCACAGTGCAAGCAAAACGTAAAAAGAAATGTCTTGATACTCATGGCATATCGAACTTCATGTTTAATTTTCTGGATGAATGTCATTGGTCTTTATTTCTTAAACTATTTAATCATTCTTTCCAAACGGCTATTCTGCCTAAGCCATGGAAAGATACTAGAATGGTTTTATTAGCCAAAAAAGAGTCTATCTGTTCTCCTTCATTAACTCGTCCTATTTCTCTTATTGACTCGTTTCTTAAAGTTGGTGAAAGGTTATTTCTTTCTAGATTTCGTGATGTTTTAGCTAGAAGAGGTTTATTATCCGATAATCAGTCGGGTTTCAGAGACGGTTTTCGTCTCCAAACTCGTTTATTGTTAATTCTGGAGAATATATATATAGTCTTATGGCAAATAGTGCCCCTGTATGTACCATCTTTATTGATTTTCGTTCTACCTTCGATCAATTATGGCATGAGGGCTGCGTGGGCAAACTAATGAGATTAGGTATTCCTCCGACTTATTTAAGATGGATAGAAGCTTGACTTCTTGATAGAAGGTGCTTTATTGAGATAAATAGTGATAAACCCAGGTGGTTTTCAATTGGAAAAGGGGGTCCTCAGGGTAGTGTGTTAACTTCCACTTTATTCGTTAGTTATCATTGCGATATGGGACAATTTCTTTTTCAATGTACTAGTCATTTTTTTGCTGACGACGTCGCAGCTATGCTTGCAGGGCAATTAGGAGTACGATACACTAATCAATGTACTGATCTTGAAAAGCGTATTAAATCTTTTCTTGATTCACTTGAATATTATTCTTGTTTAGCTGATCAGCCCTTAAATAGAACCAAAACTGAAGCTATGTTTAGTGCTCGTGCAATAGGATCCCCAGGCTTCAACATTACATTTGATAGTGGGGATGATAAATGTATTCATTGGAAACAGGAGTACAAATATCTTGGCTATATCATCTCATCTAGACATGGATGGGGGAAGTTACTAAAGTATACAGAATGTAAAGTCAGGATGAGAATAGCACTTATTAAATTGTTTAAATTGTTTGGTTGTTCGTCTCCTAGTCTTCGTAAATCTCTGTTCTATTCACATGCCCTTCCATTATTCACCTGGTTATATCCTGTATATCCGCTATTTACGCGAAAACAACAGGAAGACCTCTCTAGGTTTTATTACTCCTCCCTCCGTCGTACTCTATGTTGCCTCGAATGGAATGAAAATTTTTTTTCATATATTCTTGAAGAAATATCCTTGGAAGATCATTGCTCTATATATATTGGAATAGGTATCTCAGAGCGTTATCTAATTCGATTGATGGTAATTTAATTTTTGAAAAAGCTAACCTTGCTGAATTTAGGAAGAGTTGGTTGGGTAAGGAGTTCTCCATCATGGGGTTGAGAAGATCTAAAAGATTCGTCCCTTACAAATCAATTTTAGAAAAAGTTTTAACTTGGCTTTCGTCGGTTCCTTCTAACTCTTCTATACCACATTATGAAAGGTCTGAAATTGAGCTACTTCAACTCTTTCCTGATTCTTTTTGTTAAAGCTGTGATCTGTGTCTTTTTTTGTCCGTGTTAACTGTTGTTTAAATGTTGTTCATGTGCAGTCTGTTCTGTACATGTGTCCGATTCTTTTTTCTTTTGTTTATTTTCTACTTTGTACTCTGTATTCATCTTGGATGTGGTTTTCTCATCATTATTTTTTGTTTCCTCTGCATTGTTACATGTAGAATCTTTGTTTCTTTTTGTATCTTCTGTGTACCTTTTATTTCACTTTTTTATTTTTATTTTTTTTCTCTCTTTTCTCATTTCTGGTGCTGTTAGGGTCTTAGGATCGCAGTTATTGCATAATGAAAAAAAAATTCATCATATTGAGTTGAATGGTAATATTTATTTCCAGTTTCAAAGCGACCGAAGAACATTTTTTCAAGATTTTTAAAATTTTGGTTATTATGCTGTGAAGGGAAAGTTTTTGAAGTTGCTTTGAAACTGAAAAGAAACATCCCCGTTCGACTCAGCACGATAAATTGTTCCTGTTTTTAGTTCTTTTGAAGTCTTCCAAGGTTAGTTTACTGAAATCGAGAGTCACGAGAAAACTCTTGTAACTCTGGCTAGAAAGTGGGGGCTTATGTAGATCGAAAAGGAAGAACTTATTTCTATCGATTGGTCATACTCCAAGTCAAAATCTAGCAGGAAATGACTTCAGAATATCTTTTTCAAAACAGAACTCACCCAATTGGTGGTGAGTTGTTGACTAAATGGACTTCGGTATATGTAGATAGCCCAAGGTGGTGTGGGTGCCATTTAAATGCCTTCTTGTCTAACATCCACACCCACAGTAACTTTCGTCGATATTTATTTCACCGCACATCAAACAAGATATATAGTTCTTGCGGTAAAAACAAATGATTAAAAACAAAAGGTCCCTATGCTCTCATCGTGTTCTCTTTTGTTAGTCGTATTTCTTGGAAATAGAGCAATGATGCAAAATATCTTTTCTTCTCAATTGGTAGCTTAGGGAATTCTCTACACACAATGTTTCTAAAGATGACAATTCCAGTTGCCAGTGGGAAGTAAAGGATTAAAATTATGATTTTCAATAAGAAATCATTTAAAGATTTTATGTTGTGTTAACTCATAGTCAATATCATCAAAAACGAAACAAACATAACATATTGCAAACAGTGAAATTTTTCTTTTCACACGTCTGTTACATCGATATTATTTTATTCTATATCTTTCTTTTTATGATGTCATGTTTATTTTATTGTTGGTAATGCTGACAATGTGTTGATAAAAGGGTAAATTTTTATTTTATCTTTAATTTTAATCATTTCTACATATTAATCAATAATCTATAAATAATTGTTATTTGTCTAGATGATCGTGCAAACCATATCACAGATATTGCCTTTATGTCTTCTTTTGTTTTATATATATGTGTTTAAATATGCATATCAAACAAAAACGAATAATTATCTGTGTATATAACCCAGAAGTCCAAAGACATTTTAACTGTAGTTGCCTTTTTTTTAAAGAGTGCAGGTAACAAGTGAGTATGGTAAGGTAAAGATAACAGATATCAGAACAAAATATTATTATTTATTCTAAGTTGAATTCAAACATTTATGGTCATTAATGAAATAAAAATTTTATTTTTTTTTTTTTCTAGTATATTTTAAGATCATCATCATGGCTTTTACACCGTATCAATTGTTTCTTGCGGGTCTTATGTTAATAACTGGAACAATAAATACTTTATCAACAAAATGGGCTGATAGGTATTTATTAATTTATTTCATTCATAATGTCATATTTATGTTATTTAGACAAGACGCACATTTTTGTAATCGAACAGCTGAACCAAAAAAATTTGAGCATCCATTCCTTCAAGTTAGTAAAATTTTTTTTGTCAAAAATTAATAGGTTTCTTTTTTATTTAGGCTCTGGGCATGTTTATAGGTGAATTTCTATGTTTATTGGTATTTAAATTTATTTGGTACTCAACAGCTCATTATCGTATTGCTCAAATGACATATAAAGGCGATTCATCATCTACGGTTGTTCAATATTGGCCAATACAAATTAAGAAAGATATACATTTACTTGAAGGTGAACAAGTATTTAATCCATTTATATTTTGGGTAGCATCTATATTTGATATGCTTTCAACATGTTTATCTTATTTTGCATTAAATTTAACGACTGCTAGTTCATTTCAAATGTTAAGAGGTTCAGTAATGGTTTTTACAGCTATATTCAGGTAGAAATATATATATATATAAATTGAAATGAAAGATTTTTTAAAAAATTTTTTTAGTATACTATTTCTTAAAAGACGATTAACTCTTATTCATTGGATTGGTATTATAACTGTTGTAGCTGGTTTAGTTGTTGTTGGTGTATCAGATCTTTTGTTTAATAAAGAATCAGAAGGTAATCATACAGGTGCTCAAAAATTTCTAGGAATTATTCTCATACTTCTGGCAATGGTATTTACCAGTTTACAAGTATGACAGAAAAACAAAATAGAAAAATTACATCTATTATATATTATTGTATTTAGGTCGTATATGAAGAACGTTTTATTGGTAAATATAATATTCCACCATTACAAGCTGTTGGTTGGGAAGGAATATTTGGTTTTTGTACACTTGGTGTTCTTATTATCCCGGTAATAAATTTGACAAAAAAAATTTTTTTTCTAGAATATAATTTGTTTTTTTTTTTTAATTAGTTTCATTTTATTCATATGAGTTCATCAAATACTGGTCCTGATTATCGTCTTGAAGATATACCATCAGCATTTTGTCAAATGGGTGATAATTATAGAATTATTATTGCCACAGTTGGTAAGAATAAACTTTCATGTATTTTATTTTATTACTTGTTCTTTCTTTAGGAAATATTCTTTCAATTGCATTTTTTAATTTTGCTGGTATATCTGTAACAAAAGAGTTATCATCAACAACTCGTATGGTACTTGATAGTGGTCGAACATTACTTATATGGGCTATTTCATTAGCATTGTCATGGCAAAAATTTTATCCATTACAAATTGGAGGTTTTATTCTTTTAGTTATTGGTAAATTGAAAAATTTTTGTTTTTTTTTTATGTTTATTTATTAAAATATGTAATGATTGAAATAGGTATGGGTATTTATAATGGTGTATGGTTACATTTATATCGTCAATTTGAAGCTTTTAGAAGAGGATCAGGAGGCGAGCGTGCACCCTTATTACCTAGTTATGATGAGGCCAATGGATTTACACCAGGCATATCAGATGTTCCATCGGCTGCAGGAGTCTATGTTGCACCAGGCAAAGATGCAATTAATGGATAAACTATTTACTTTTCTTTTTGTTTTTTAAATGTGTATAGCAATTGTAATAATAATTATTGAAGTTTTTTTTTAATTAGAAAGGAAAAAAACAATTGTTGAGTGCGCACATTTTAGAAAGTAAAATTTATTTTTTTATGTTTGCTGTTATCAAAAGAAAAACAGTGAAAGAAATAGAAAATAAAATACGAGAAAAAATATTGTTTATAAACGAATATATATTGCAAACACGTTTTATCTTGCCTACACATAGAGAAAATATATATAGCTTTCTAATTATATATCATTTGATTGAATCTTATCTTTTGTATGAATATGAATCAATTATTTAATTTCTTGAGGACAGGCGATGTATATATATATATGTTCGGTTTCGAATCATATAGACCCTCAATCTGTTACACGATTATCCATATTGTTATAGATATGTCATTTGTTTCTAAAATAAAACTTGTTGAGAGCAAGTTTACTTGCTCTTATTAAAACAAATTACATAGTGTTGTTTCAAGAACTGTCAGTTTTATTTTCTTTTGTTCGTCCGAACTGTTTTATTTCTTTAATTGAAGTATATTTCATTTTTTTTAAAACACAATTAAAATTGTGTTACTTGAGCTAAACTAATATCATATATATTTTGGTAAAGATCAAATTGATGTTTGGATCGTCGTTCGAAGAGAAATCTTAGATTTGTCTGAAAAGGCTGATCGTATTTAGCGATCAATCGATGAGTAAGTGACTTTTTATAGCACTACATTTAGAAATATTATACATTCATCTTTGGGAAACCTAACAGATATAAACGATCATAACATGATATTTCTTTCTTGAGACTTGTAAAAATATGAGTGCAAAAAGGAAAATAGATGTTTTTTTGAAGCCATTCTCATTCATAGATTAATAATGATCCAAGAAACTGTTCAGTTTTTGCCTGTCTAAAAGATTTTTTGAACTGACCAGGTCGGACCAGTTCAAAAATTCTCGACCGGTTACAACTCTAGTGTCAATATAGGTGTGATCGAAGAGAAGACTTACACCTACACTCTTAAAATGATCATACTTTGAAATACTTTTAGAAATATTTTGACATCAATATGAATAAATATATCTCATCAGAATTTCGAAAATTTCCTGTGTTCTCTTAAATGTAACTGCGTCCTGAAACAGTTAATATTATTCTTATTTCTGTTATACATTTTGTCATATGGATCAAGATCAAATATTCAAATGCGAATAATCAATTATTTTTGTTAGTAATACCATGTAATGCCAATTATATTAATTTTTGTTCAAGCACTGGAAGTAAATAATAGATTTGACTTTTGAACAAAAACCTAAAATAATAACCAATAGAATTTTTCCTTATTAGTACCAGTCGGTAAATACGTGTACTAACTCATGTCTTACTTTTCTCATTATATAACAATCAAAAACCTACTATTTGAATAAACATATCATTAAATTGTTGATCAAAACATATTTTTCCATACTATGACACTTTTCACTATTTATTTCTGTGCTTTTTTTTTATTTACACTACTAATGTGAAAACCTAAAATTGTTGAAATCTGTTTTTATGGTAGTTCCTGATGTTTGAAATCATTAGCGCAGAAAATAGAAACATAAACCGTCGATTACAGAAACGAAGATGACACTATCAGGCAATTGTTAAGACATAATGAGAGTATGGGTGCGTTCTTTGCATTCTCTCCTACTCACATTCACATTCCCAAAAAAAATAGATAGGAAACATGCATGATTCAAGTTAGTTTGTTCATTAAGGTTCTTCCTGTTATTCAACTTTACTGTTTGTAAAAAAAAACATTTTTTTCTTTTTATGAATATAAATTCTTTAGATAAAATAAATATAATGAATCTTTTATCTTCAACTAAATAATAATTTGTATCGTTTTGACGTTTGAATAAATCGGCATGTTTCTTTTCAACCAAAGTAGGATTTATCATTGTTTTTTTTTTGTCTATCTAATTATCTATTAGTAGATGAAAACATTCGTACATTTGCAAATCCAATACGTGAATTCTGTATAATAACTAAACTTGCCTTTAATATGATCATTAATAACGGATATTTATTCGCTATACGACAATTACTCTGTTTTTGTTATTTTTTTACTGATGTACAACAGATAAATTATGATTTTAAACAATTTTTTGTTGTTATTTTCATAGAATAATTTCATATAGAAGTGAATCTATAGAATATATTAAGCATAATATGTCAAATTTAATTAAATAGAATAATCTGACGCATTTTTTTTTCTCAAGGGAATAAACTTCAACATCACTTAAAAATATTTAATTTACAGAAATATTTTTGGATTCATTTTTTTTTTTGAGACAAAAATTCAGAGAAAAGATGCAGGCCGACAAGTAAAGAATCTTATTGATGATGTACAACTGCACTTGTTAAAAAACATAAAGTCTCGAATACTAAATAGTATGTGTTATTCATTAGACAAAATTTATTTAGAACAGATCGTATTAAAAACAAAACACATGAAGACACAGATATTTATGGACACAAAAATTAACGAGAGAATCACACTAATTTATTCCAAGCTTCTGACTTTATCTTTTGACTCGAAGTAGATCTCAATGAGACTAATAAAACTCTAAAAGTGTTCGTACTTATAGCTCTTCATTTCCGAGATATAGTCTCAGTTAGTGATTATATAATCAGCTCGAATAATGATTTATTTTGTTGTGGTAATTTTAGATTCATGATTCTTCTAACACTTAGAATATCAAGTTATAATTGCATAAGATTCAGTGATCTGTGATATTTCATGAAAAGAGAGACAAATAGAATATAGAAGAAGGATCGCTGATATTTTTTGATCATGTGTGTATCTGTCATGCCCTTGTCAGAGAGTACTACTTAACATCTATTATAATATATTATATGTGCGTCAAGTGTTTCTCTGATCAGGAAATGACTAATATGTAGTCAAAACGTATGGATGATCGTTCTTCTAGTTTTTATTTGTCACTCTTTCGTTATGATATCACTAGTCACTAAGTCCGATACAATTATTATTTGATATTGTTAGTGTTAGTAGAACTATGAATTTAAAATTACCACAACAAATAAGCTAGCTACATAAATATTAATTTAGACCTATTGAAATAACAAAAAAAAATGTACGTTTCAAAAATGAAAAAAAAATTCCTTTTTATTTACGACATTACTTAGATCATATCTCGACAATGAAGACCCATAAAAACTAACATTTCCAAGCTTATCTTAGTCTCCCTGAGATCTACTTATACCCAAAAGATGAAGTCAAAAATTCAAAACTAGTTGAGATGGTTTCCTCGTAAAATTTATTTTTGTATTAGTCACTATACTTGAAGCATTGAAAGTATATTGATCTTTCTCCAATCGCTACTATGAAATTTTAACATGGATTGCCAAAAGACAATTTTTTCTTTTTTTTTCATGTTGTCGATAAAATTTCAAACATTTCGATGCCATTTTATGATTCCGTTTGTTGAATCTGTTACTTCATTCTTATAAAACAACAATTTAATGAATGACATGAATAGGATCATATTTTCTTAAGTTTGTCTTTCGAGGCTACTTTCATACAATTCCAACTATATATCATTTCATTAATATGATTAATTTTAGTTGTAATTAAATATGTTAAAACTTCATGTAAGTTTTTCAATAAGTTGTTTATTGAAAAATATATTTATGAATTGATTAATTAGTATGAATATACAACTAAATTTTCTGATGATTATTATAAACAAATAATCCAAGTAATTAGTATTTATTCAAAACTATCAAGAGAATTCATTTATTCTTATATTATAAGTAAAATTGAGTTTTAATTTTAGATATTGGTAATAAAAATAAATTCTATTGATGGCTTCAAACGTTATTTTTCATATAGGTTTGAATTTTTTACTAACATTAAGTAAATTAAATTGTTTTGTTTTTCTTTAGTTTCTTTTGTAATTAGACGATTCAATAGTTGATTTTATTTTAGCATCACTACTAATATCTAATATACATTGATTATGTTAATCTTTGTTATTCTAAATAAAATTTATGATTTGAAGATTGCTTGTCAAAAACTTTTTTCTCTGTTGTCGCTCGGAATTTAATGTAAAAGATGTGAAGGACAAAAAGAAAAAGGTCATCGGCTGCTGTCATTTATACAACAGGAAAAAGATTGACATTTTCAGACAGAATAATTTTTATAGCTTGAATAATTATCCTTCAATCTAAATTTTTGATGTCATTATCAAAAGAATGAACTGAAAACAATCTTATCAAACAAATCAGATTATTTTTCGTTATATTCTTTCTGTAGCTTAGCATTTACGACGATTAATCTTCAATTCTAATTTTTCCTTTTTTTTCTCTCGTATAAATATTCTTATAAATAAATTCTCAAAAATAGTAATTGCCTTATTGCAATTAATTATGACTTGACTAGTTATCGATTTCTTGACCAAATGAAGACTAATTTCACAATATACTGTCGCATCCCAATGCGTTAATTATTAGATTAGTTTTTTTCTTCTAATAATCATTATAGACAACCGGAAATGAAAATGCACAAGTGAAAAAAAAAGTGCTTTGTAATCAATTGAGTTTATAATATGAGCATAGAAACAATATAACTTCAGAGTATAAAATAGAAAAAGATGTTAATGAGTGAAACTCTACCGATACTTTCTCATCTGCCTATCTTTAAATCATCTAATGACTAAAAATAGAAAAGAAAAAGAACGTAAGAGCATAAAGAAAATAGAAAAAGAAATGTCGTGTCATTCCCTCTAATTGAGCCATCGGAGTATGTTGTATTCTGCTTATTTGATTCAAGAATCTCTTCCTGGATGAATAGCTACTCATACATGTTTTTTTCATAATAAAGCACAAATGCTGTTCTCTTGTTTACGCTGACAATGATTTTTATCTTGTTCAATAATGAAATATTGTCAAACAAATAACAATGAAATTTGTTCCAGTAATTTATTTATGCAAACTTATATTTTTTGTGAAGTAATGAATTTATATTTTATTATTTTTAAACTGATAACTATTAGTTTTAGATTAATTCTATGTGAGATGAATGTTACCATGAACATAATTATTCCGACCATAATCATTCGTCCTTATCCAAATTTACCATTAACAGAGCAAGTTATGTATGATTTAAAAAATAATATGAGAAAAGCAAATGAAATGAATGATTTTGTTGATGATGATGATGATGATTATAATGAAGATGATGATATTGAAATTAGTGAACCATTAACAACATCTACGAAATCAACAACAACAACAACAACATTGGAAATAAAGTACGATACTGTTAAGTCTTCATCATCTTATTTTACATTTAAGTTTATTAATTTATTATTATTATTAGTATTGTTAATTGAAACAAATATATGACAATAAAATTCATGTGTTATCTGACTACAAAACAAAAATCAGATGTACATTAATTAATTATAATAAACAGCTACTCTTTGATTTTGAACGTTCTTGGAGATATTTCCAAATAACCTAAAAATAAAAATCAGTTGTTTTTTTTTCGAAGATGATTCATTGAAATTTGACGTACATTACAGAATTGTTTTAGAATAATTTTTTCTGATGTATCTTCTCCAGTCATATCTCCAATAGATTCATAAATTTCAGCAGTCTTTAAATATAAAAAAAAAGATTATTATGATTAAGAAAATTGTAAATTGTTTTACTTTAATAGCATCAAACATATTTTGCAGTGAGATTTGCCGTTGAAGTGCATCGTCTGCAGGTATATTAAGTAAAGATTCTTGTTTCTCAATAGATGTTTGTGTAGAAACATTTTGTTGAGATTGTTTCTAAAATTTTTTTTGAAAATATTAAAAAAAACAGGAATGTTTTGGTTTTTTAATTACATGTGCTAATTGAGTATTATTATTTATTGTTGTTAACATTAATTGATCAACGAGAGATTGAAGAGATTCATTTTCTTTTAATAATGATGTTTGTCGTTGTTCGAGGTCATTTAATTTTTCTTGATAGTCAACTATGTGAGATGAAAGTTTATTTATTGTACTCGTACCATAATGTTTCCATTGTTCAGCTAATTGACGCATTTTATACCTTTCTTCATCGAGTAAATCACATAATTCTTTGAAATCATCATTAGTTGATAATAATGGAGGATATTGTTCCCCTATCATCTCTTCTTGTTCATCGGCTATTGACTATAAAAATTTGGCAATGAAAGAAAAAAACAAAATCAACAAATATACAAAATACCTCTTGTGACATTTTTTTTCAATAGCTTAATCTTATCTGAAATAATATAAGATCATCTTTTATTTTCTTTAAAAGCAATGACAAACATATACATTTATATAAATATATACATACATACATACATACATACACAAAGCAATCAGACTAAAAATAAGATAAGATGTACACATCAAAAGAGAGAGAAAAAACAAAAGGTAACATAATTTTAATTTGAACAAGTGCGATGATGATGATGTTCAGGATAATATCTATGACGTTGATAAATCATTGGACTATTACTTGCACTATTTGTACTACTTGTTGATACATCACCACCACTTGATATTTCACCTAAACTATGTCGTGGAGCATTATCAGATGGATAATTATTATAATGTGGATGATGATGATGATGGTGATTATGATGATGATGATGTGATTCATGATTATCAAATGTTTGACAACCATCAAGAAATTGTTGAGGAAAAACAAGTGAACACCATTTACTAGCTAATGTTGATGGATGAGGTAATTGAACACTACGTTCAAACGTACGTTTTTCAATATCAAAATAAGATGATTTAAGAATATATGATTCACTTGATGGACCTATAATAATAAAGAAAAAAAAAAGAATTTAATCGAAATGTTTTGATTAAATTAAAACTTACCATCATGTTCTTCAAGTAAATAATGTATTTTATCTCCCATTATAGATGAACTTGATATACATTGATATGAATGTGATACAGGTATAGTTGCAATTTCTGTCCATTGATTTGTTATTAAATCATACATTTCAATACAAGGTGCTAAACGATATTTATCATCTTCTCCACCAAATAAAATTAAACGTTTATTTTGATAAAATACAGTTGGATTAAATCGAACAGTTAATGGTGCTGCAGAAATTGTTACATGACCAGATTCTAAATCAACCATATAAGAATTTTCTGATAAACGATGATTAAGTCCTAGAAATATTTTTAATTAAAAAATTTTCAAAAAATACAAATCATTTAATTTAAATTTTTCTTTTTACCATCAGTATGTTTTCCACCAATAACAAAAGCAAAATTTTCAGCAACACATGCACCTGGCCATTTAAGTATTGGTAAATCTGTACATGCTAATGTTCTCCATTGATCTTTTTCAATATTATATACTTCAATTGCTGTTGAACATGGATGTGTAGCATAAAAGTTTCCTTTATCACCATAAACTCTAAAAGATATTGATGAAATAATATAAACAAAAAAAAAATAAAATGAAAATTAATCATATACTTACCCACCAACAGCAACTAAACATTCATTTGAACTAAATAAACAAAAAAAATATATATATCCTGTAAAATTTTAAATGTAAGATAGAAAAATTGTTCAAATTAAAAACAAAAATTCTATGTTAATTCATCTTTAGAATATTAATTTTTTTTTTACTTCATTGAATTTATATATCAATGGAACGGAACTTTCCACTTGCGAAACTGAAAATACCTTTGACACTACTTCGATTTCCATCTCTAAATACATCCCAGATATATATACATACTTTAATAAGACAAGTTTTAAGTCAGAACTAGAGATGTGCAGGAACAAAATTTTGAAGTTTGCTGGAACAGAGATCGGGGCCGGAACCAAATCTTTTTTTTTGGTCCCGTGCATCTTTGGTCGAAACATACTTCAATAACCGAAAGGATCATTATCACTCGACTAGATCTCTTTTGCTATGTATTATATTTCCTCAATGTAAATATGGCTGCAAAATGACTGTCTAATGTCAGATTGAGTAACTATTATCCGATTCAAAATAAAAGGCAGGTTACCATTTGTCGAATAACTATTGACAGGAATGAGAGAGAGAGCTGCGATTTTTACCATTCGAAAGAGCGATCTCCTGACCAACGATTGGTATAGAACATATTAAGACGAAAGATACTTTTGTTTATAGGTACCTTTGAATCAACACTTTTTCCGTTGAGTATTTCCATCAATTTTCACAATAATCTGAACTGAAATAATGTCAAAATGTAGCTCAAATCATCCTTTTTTGTTATTAAATTAACGTTTGTTTTTTTTAAAATCCGCTTAGAATAAGAGATTGAGAGATAATGAAATATGTGATAATCTTATAGCGAAGAAAGGATGATATGAGCTATATTTTGATATAATTTGAGTTGAGACTATTGTGAAAACTGATGAAAATACTCAAAGGAAAGTGTTGATTCAAAAATACCTATAAAAAAAGCATCTTTCGTCTTAATGAGTTCTATACCAACCGTTGGCCCGAACATCACTCCTTCGAATTGTGAAAATCGCAGCTCTCTATCTCGTTCCTATCAGAAGTTATTCGACAAATGGTAACCTGTTTTTTATCTTAGACCGGATAATAGTTTATATCATCAAGTAAATAAATGAGAAACTTCAATTTATATTCTTTAACACTTAAATGCAGCAATAAAAATTTCCTAAAGAAAGAACTTTATTTTATGTCTTATTTTTGTTTTTCAACTTCTGTATTAACTCACCCAGCTAATGAAAAAAATTGTCTTTTTTCACAAAGTCTTGCAATTTCAGACCATAAACCTGTTCTTGGATCAAATCGATAACATGCATTTGTTGTTTCTCGATTATTTTCTGAATAACCTCCACATGCATAAAGAAAATTATTAACGACAGCAAATTTTTGTGATAATGTTCTCCATGTTGCTAATGAATTACACATATATTCCCAAACATCATCATGTTTATTTAATATATACATTGATTCATTAACACAAACAAGACTTGCTTCATTACGTATTTTACTTCGTGATGATGTCGAACAATATTGACGATTTGGTAATGAAAAATATGAATATGCTTCAAATGCATAACGTATACAATTAGGATCTGTTTTCATAAAACAATGTGACATAACTAAATCATTAAATTCTTCAGGTTTCATTGTTTGAAAACGAACATGTTCCATTAATGAACTTGCATAAATCATACGATTTTCTCCGTCAGATTTTAACCATTCAACACACATATCAAAAACTTTTATTTCGGGATAAAGACGAAATTCATTTGAACGTATTAAATAAAGTATTTGTTCATATGTTAAACGTTTAAAACCTTCATTAAGTGCAACTTTAGGAAAATTACGTAAAACAAATTTATTTATCTAAAAATTAAATAAATTTATTAAAAATTTAAATTTAAAAATCAAACTAAAACAAACCTTTTCTAATACAGGAATAGAAAATAAATCAGCAAGACTAAGAACATCAATACAATTATCAACAGTTGTTTCTTCAATTAAAAAATCTTCACAAAGTTTTATTGCATGATGTACTTGTAAATGTGTTACTGCACGAAGTACTTCAGCTAAATATATAATCAAATATTTATTAATTAAATCATAATATCATTCAAATTCAATCAATAAATATCTATTCTGAAGTTTGTTGTTATACAAAACTTTAAAGTATAACATTTCAAAGACGTTATTGAAAACTATGAAGACATTCTTGAGTTAATTTATTTCTTTTACATTAGAAAATTTTCATGAGGGAACAGCAAAAACTTCGACAAACTTTATAAGATTTCTAGACTCGAACTTCTACTGTTTTTCCCTAGGAAACAATATTTTATCAGTTATTCAGCTAAATTCTTTTGTATATATCTAGGACATATTCATTCAAATAGAGTTCAACTAGTATCATTTATATATTATCCTTATCAATTTAGACATGACTAATAGAAAGGTAATCGAGTGTATTACGAACTTTGCTTCATCATGTATAAATATTGTTGATAATGCAAAAGGTGTTCAAGTATATATGAGTTATGACTTTATGGTCGAATTGTAATGAGATCACATTGGTTCGTGGAAATATTATTATAATATGCCGTTTTTCTCTGATAAAACATGTCGAAAGTCAATTTGAGTATTCTATGAAACAGTTTTATTTTCTTCTATTTATCTAGACTGTTTTATTATTTTAATTGAAATATATTTGATAAACTTTTCAATTTCTCAGAGTGATCATTCCGATCGTTAGAAACAGCATCTTAAACGATCCGATTTTTTGCTAGCAAGTAGTCATCGTTTTATGAGCTTAAGAAAAATAGCGATGTAAAGATGCCAATTTTCGCCTTAGTTATTTCATTGAAGTTTCTTTAGAGGTCAGATATACGTTCGGACCGTTGCTCGAAGAGACATCTTATGTTTGTGTGTAAAAACTAAAGATTTGGAGTTTAGCTATCGGACACATTGTTCTTTTTTTCGTGCTATACAAAGAACCATCACATATTCATCTTTGAGAAACCTAACAAATATAAATGATTGTAGCAAGATATTTCTTTTTGAAGTCATTTCTATTAATCGGTTGAAAATGATCCAACAAATCGGTCTGTAAATTCTCAATTGGTTACAAACTTCGTTTTATAGTACATGTTTTCATAATGTTCTGATTTGATTATCCTGTAATCTGACAATGGTAATTTACACATACTTATTTTAAACAAAATTTAATCATATTGAGAGATTTTACAAGTTCGACTAATCTTTTATTTCTCAAAATCAAATATTCTTGAATTTAATATCACATTTTAAACACTTTTATATTGATTTTTACTTTCAATTCATTGAACATACCTATATTCTCAATACTTAATGATAATTCACCGGTATAAATAAAATCAAGTACAGCTCGTAATCCATTTGCTGTAATATCTTTTAATTCAATAGTATCTATTGAAAACAAAAAAATAATAATTTCTATTAATGTCAGAAAAAAAAACATTTTGTTTTTTACCAGCTGTTGCTTCTTGCATTCCACTTCGACTTATCATAGCTTCAAAATAATCCGAACTAGCAACAAGTACACATCTAGAAAAATCGAATTATACAATTTGTTTTATCCGTTTGATGGGTTTTTTTTGTTGTTGTTCTTACTTATGTACATTAAATTTTTCATTTTCAGCACAGAGAACAAGATCACAAAATTCTCTTGAATTACGTTGTTCACGTAAACGTTCAAGTACACTTGTTTTAAATTGATAAGCTTTTTTTGTACGTAAATCTAATTCAGATATTGTTTTATTAGTTGAATCAGTTATTGTTTGTTCATCATCATCCATTTTTATTTTTTTCTAATAAATAATTATATTTATCTCATCTGATGATGGTAGACAATTAGATAGTCATAAATAAAAAATTATTAATTAACCAATTATATGATTTTTCTTTTTTTAATGTAAATAAAAAAGTAAAAGAAATATTTGAAATAGTCTAATTTCGAAATATATATATAGTTTTTTTTCTTTTAATAAAAAATCAAAGCGCCCTCTTTTTTCTACAAGGTTGACTTATGTTTGATCACAATCAACAAGCAAACTCGTAACCCACGTAGTGAATGAGTCATAGGACAAAAAAAGAAAATACAACAAAATACTTATTATTATTATTATTATTATTATTTTGTTTTCTTTTAAAATAATTTCGATTGAATAAATTTATAAATATGAAATTTCCAGATCTATCCATGGTAAGTTTCATTGATAAATCTTTATGTTTTAAATAAGATTGTATTTTGTTTTTTCTTTCCAAAAATTCTAGTCGACTCCAGTTCGACTTCGTGATTTAATAAGACAAATACGTTCAGCTAAAACAGCAGCTGAAGAACGTGCGGTTGTACAAAAAGAATGTGCCTATATACGAGATTCATTTCGTGATGAAGATAATACATGGAGATGTCGAAATGTAGCTAAATTACTTTATGTTTCATTACTTGGTTATCCAGCACATTTTGGACAAGTATAAAAATTTTATTTTTAGTTTTGTTTTTGAGAAATTTTAAATCGATTTTGTTTTTTTTTAGCTTGAATGTTTAAAATTAATTGCATCAACACGTTTTACAGATAAACGTATTGGTTATTTAGGAGCTATGTTATTACTTGATGAACGACAAGATATTCATGTACTTATTACAAATTCTTTGAAAAAGTAATTCATTTTATTTTATGAGTGTTTAAATACAAGATATGATCATTTTATACGTTGTTAAGAATGAAAATCTATCTTCCTGTGTACATAAAATAACTAATGGTAAAATTGTCGATTAATATATAAATGCTTATTCAACAATTAAAATACAAATAGATAAAACTCTTATGACTGTAAAAACGTGTAGATATCAGATGGATAAAGAAAAGTATCAAATTGATTCTGAGTACATGTCGAGTTGACCTCGTTGAGATATTTCTAATAGCGCATCGTGTATCAAACCAATCCTATTGCAGGAAGATATATATTTTTAGAAAGTAAGTTATCCTTAAAAAATTCAAATTGGAAAAGAACGATAATGTCTATTGCAAACGACGTATCTAGTTACTGAAAAAATCTGAATACCTCACAAGGGAACTTTTCTAAGTATCAAATCGCTTTTCGACCGAGACGACGTTCATTTAATGAGTAATAGGAAAGTCTAGAATGGTTTGTCATTCTGAGCCTTCGTTCTTGAAATATCGAAATTTTACTGGATTTTTCGTCTTTCTCAAGTGACGTGAAAATTCAAATTTCGATTTCAAATTTTACATGTACGAAGTTCTCAATGAGACTAGTTCATTGAACAAGTTGTAACTTTTCTAGTATCTCCTATTCTGAAATGTAGAATATTCGAAATTCTCTCATGTGTAAAAGTAAATTTTGTTCGTGCATAGTTTGAAATCGAAAGTCGATTTTTCACGTGACTTGAGAGATACGAGAAACCTAGTACAAGTTCGATATCTCAAAAACGAAGGTCCGGAAAACTAAACCAATCTAGAATTTTCTATATCCATGAAATAAGCATCGTCTCGGTCGACAAGTGATTTAATACCTCGACAGATTTCCTCGTCAGTGATTTCTCATACTAATAATTTAGTATTCATAGTTGATATTTATCAGGAATATGCTAAAAGTCATGAGAAAAACTATATAAGATATAATCCAAAACCAATATTGAACCATCTGATCATATCTATTTTGTAAAATATCATTTAAAAGCTCCTTCCAAGACCTTCATAGACGTAGCCATAGTAACGTCGTAGGCGTTCTTGATATATGAATTACTTTTTAAATGATTAAGTAAAAGGATGGTGAAGAAATAATTTCCTCTTGATTAGCACTAGCTGCTACATCGTATTTCACATTTTAATCCCACAGGAATTATGCTAACAGCTTTTTATAATTAATTTCAGTGAATGAAGCCTTGTGTTATATTTCTGGTAACTGTAATTCTTTTCCTCAATCTTGAGTATTAAAAAGATTTGAGTACATTTTGCAGGACTATTTAAAGTTGACATTTTTGATATTCAATTTTTCGATTTATATCTAAACTAATTTAGTAAAGTATTCATTTTTATGATATTTTTTGTATGATTAATAATTTATTATTAATAAATATTTTCTTTATAGTGATCTGAATCATTCAAATCAATATATAACCGGTTTAGCATTATGTGCATTAGGTTCAATTTGTTCACCTGAAATGAGTCGTGATTTAGGTGGTGAAGTTGAAAGATTAATGAAATCAACAAATCCATATTTAAAGAAAAAAGTAAATAGATATTTATATTATATATATATATTTTTTTATATGATATTTATATTTTAGGCTGTTTTATGCGCTGTTCGTATAATACGCAAAGTTCCTGAACAATTTGATGTTTTTCAAAATTCAGTGCGAAGTTTACTTACTGAAAAAAATCATGGTTTGTTTAGCAAAAATTTTTTTTTGTCGTCTAATGAAATAGAATAAATGACACATTTTTTTAAGGTGTTCTTCTTACCGCAACGGCTCTTGTTATTGAAATGTGTCAACAAAATACTCATGCATTACAAAGCTTTCGAAAAGTTCCAATTGTTTTTCTTGTTGTAAAGATTTGATTTTGTTTTCTTTTGATTAGTTAGTACCAAATCTTGTTCGTATTCTCAAAACTTTAATTATGTCTGGATATAGTCCAGAACATGATGTATCAGGAATTAGTGATCCATTTTTACAAGTAAAACTTTTCTTCTTTTTTCTTTGTTTAATTTTGAAAAATCATTATTTTAATTATTTATTTATTTATTTAAGGTACATCTTTTACGTTTATTACGTATATTAGGTCGAAATGATAGTGAAGCGAGTGAAGCTATGAATGATATTCTTGCTCAAGTATCAACAAATACAGAAAATAGCAAAAATGTTGGAAATGCTATTTTATATGAAACTGTTTTAACAATTATGGATATTAAATCAGAATCTGGATTAAGAGTAAAAATTTTTATTTTATCGAAATATATTTCCTTTTGTTTTTGAATAAAGGTTTTAGCTGTAAATATTTTGGGTCGATTTTTATTAAATAATGATAAAAATATTCGTTATGTTGCATTAAATACATTATTACGTGTTGTACATGTTGATCAAAATGCTGTACAAAGACATCGAGCAACAATTGTTGAATGTCTTAAAGATGCTGACGTATCAATTAAACGGTAGGAAAAAGAAAATTTCATAATTAAAAATTTAAAATCAAACTTTTGTATTTTAGTCGTGCAATGGAATTATGTTTTGCATTAATCAATCCAAATAATATACGAACAATGACAAATGAAATGTTAGAATTTCTTGGAACATGTGAAACAGAATTTAAAGCAGATTGTACATCAAATATGTTTTTAGCTATGGAACGGTAATGATCAATGAAAGATTTAAGTTATTATTTCTTACGAGGAAATTATTCGTACTGATACTCACCGTTTGACTTCATATTAGATTCATAACTAGACTAGAAAAATTCTAAAAGGACTTATATAAACAGATCAATATCCTGAAAGTATCAGCTGAAAAGAATGTTTCTTTAACGAGATGTTCAATTTTCCAGTAAACTTGATTTCTGTAGCACACGATCATTTTTTGGACATTCAATATATTGACAAAGGAATCTTTTGTTGAACTGAAACTTTCAGGATATTCTACTAGTCACTCGGCCTATTTATAGACGAAGTTTCAATAAAACGGTCATAACTCGGCTCATGAATAGAGTCCACCGGGTCTAAGAATTTCTGGATCCGAATTCGAAGCAGCTCGATGGACTCTAATCATAAACACGAACACTTTTAAGTTTTTTCTTATCTTCTTGTGAATCTAATAGGAACTCAAACGGTGGATATCAGTTCGAGTAGTTTCCTCATTAGCAGATTTAATGTTATTAATAAAGTGATATACGTAGATGTTGGGGCAAAATTAGAATTCGATTAGAAACTCATTCATACAGTCACATGTTTTATTAAAAGTAGAGTGGAATGAGAAAAAAATTTTTAGTCATAGCACTCGTGTCAATAAGCAGCATGAGCAGCGCAACATCAATTTTTTTTTTGAAGAAGCAATAACATCCTATCGGTTAATCAAATTTTTCTAGAAGGAACAATTGTACAGATCATTTTGTTGGTGTGTCGCTCAAATCCATATAAATAGTAAAATTACGCGTAAGTTATCTATAAAATGGAGGTAGTTAGGGGAAGCAATAAATTTTTATTGCTACCCCACAGTTGTTTTTTTTAGGGGAAACAATTGCTTCCCCTCGCTACGATGACGTACTGCCTATGATAAGCAGTATAAATATAAATGTATGCGTCACAACCTAATAAAAAAAAATGTCTGAATAGGGTTCAATAATCAGTTACAAATACAATTGTAAATGCAAATACGCTACAAATCAATATTCATGTAAAAAAAAAATGGAAGTTTTTTGTCACATAAAATGTCATTTCAAGCGAAGTGCTTGTACACATATGAGTGAATAGACTAAAGTATTTACGAAAATAAAAATAAAAAAGACATCATTGAATCAAAAATAGTGAAATTCCAATTTTGCTTCTATCATAGACATTGAATGAGGTTGTATTGCTCGGATTAGTCTTGATTTTCTTCTCTCAAGGAAATCTCTTATGAATCGGCTTCCCTTATGTTTCATAGGCAAATGTCTTTTATGATTATTTCGATAGAATTAACACAGAACTATTGAAGTATAATAATACAATACTTATGAGAAGATAAAATTCAGGAAATAGATCGAGCGAGTTGAGTACATGTCTAGATATGTCACTGATAGAATTTCATATTGTATTACATATAATGACATAAGAATAATAAATTTATCTTGAAACGAAATTCAATCGTTGTGATCCTTATGTCTTCAAAGAATGGGATTATTTAAGATTTTTCTTTTTAATAGTTTTGCACCATCAAAACGATGGCATGTTGATCAAATGATTAAAGTTCTTACTACTGTATGTTATTCACTCTTGTCAAAGAAATTCTCTTGATAACATAATTGAATTAATGTTTTTTTTTTAAGGCTGGAAATTCTGTTCGTGATGATATTGTATCAAGTTTAATTGGTATTATATCATCATCATCTGATCTTCATGGTTATACAGCACGTCAATTATATAAAATAATTCGAAATGATATTACACAACAACCACTTGTTCAAGTAGGATCATGGACATTAGGTAATTAAAAACAATAATTCTTATTTCTAAATATATATATATTTATTTATTTATTTCAAGGTGAATTTGGTGATTTATTTGTTAATGGACAATATGAACAACCACATGGTGAAGAACATATTCAAGTAAACTAAATAGATTTTGTATGAATTTAAATTTAAGTATTTACTAAATAGGTTACAGAAAATGAAATAACTGATATATTAGAACGAGTATTAAATTGGTCAATAAGTACAGTTGTTACACGTGAATATGCTATAAATGCATTAATGAAATTAAGTACACGTTTTCCAAATTGTTCAGAGTAAAATTATTTTTATTATAATTAATTATATAGAATATTATTTTCTTTTTTTTTTATAGTCGAATACAATCTATAATGACATATTATGCATGTAATATGAATTTAGAATTACAAACACGTGCTGTTGAATATACATCACTTTTTACTAAACATAATTTAATCAGGTATTTGAAAAATTAAAACAAGAAAATATACAATGACGCTCAAAATTGATTGTATACTTCATCAAAAAGAAAAAACTAATGTATACGTCAGAATAAAGAACGACTCATCTTATAATTTCAAGAACAAAACGAATTTTTTCTCGTTTTTGCAATAAAAAATATTTTTGCAATATGTTTTCTTAACATGAATTTTTAGTGAAGTATACAATCCATTTTAAGGACATTCTGTCAAATTTTGAACTTCTTTCATCCTCAAACACAACCGAAAACTGTGCTCGGCAGTACGATCAATTTTGAGCGCCACTATAGATAAAGCCAGAGACGGAAAATTGTTGTATTTTCATTATTGTAATTAGAAACTAAAATTTGGAATCTATTTCAATTTTCCTTTTTCCTGAATACCCCATTTTTGAAAAAATCTACAACTGTTTTACTTTGAAAGAAGCTCTTGAAAAAATGCTTGTAGTCTCTTTTAGGTAAAGCTATAGCTTAGTTCAATATTACATTTTGTGGAGAATTACCCTTTCTACAAAACTATTGACGTCGACAATTTTCAAAAATGACTTATAAAGTAAACAAAAACCAGTTGAACTATCATTACTTATAATTTTCTAGATTTGTCAAAGAGTCTCTCACTATACTTGAACAAAAACTAAGACAAAATTTCTAACGAGGAAACCTCGTCAGTTGTCTTCTCCCGATTTCAATAATTTTTATTGAATTTTTAATACGTCTATTTTGTAGAACTGTCTGATGTTTTAGATTGAACTTCGAAAATACGAGTTCTCTGATGTGATCACTTAATTAAATATCAATAGGAATCAAAAGCCTTATCGAATTTTGATTAGAATATTATGTAATATCGAGGGATGAAACTGGTCTAAGTTTTTGACGACTGGTACTGATACCGATCTGAAAAAAATCAGACCGGCCGGCTTAAAAATTTACACCAGTATCGAACCACTGTTATCACTTCTAGCTATGATACAATATGTAAAACACAAAAAATTATAGAATTGTTTATGCGAAACGTATTCAAATTTATTTTTTTTATATAATTTACCTTCATGAAATTTTAACGAAATTTCATTATATATTTAGTGTATGACATCAATTAGGACCTATAAGAATATTGCACGAGTCTCGATTAGAAAAAGAGGAAAGTAGAAAAATTAGACCAATAGACCTGTTGGTCTGAAGTCCGTACCGGCTCCATCTTTGGTAGTATCTATAGACAAAAATCTGTTGAAATTGAAATGGGACAAGTTCAGGAGGTTTTCTCGTAAGTCCATATTCGAAAAGAGTATCCAGCTTATAGCTTTTGACTCGTTGGAAATACTTTGTAGTGAGTCAAAAATGAATAAACATCTTGTCTAAAAACTTCCCGATCATCTGTTAGTAAAAAAAAATTCATCGTTTTTTTTTCATTTTAAGACCAAGTATTGTTGAACGTATGCCAGTTCTTATCAGTAATTCATCATCAAATCCAAATGCTAATGAACAACAAGAACAAATATATCAAGAAGAAAATCCATCAAATGATGCACAAATAAATCATGTTCCGCCGAATGAACCTGTGGTAAATAAATTCTTCTTTTTCTATATCACTAATATTGAAGTCGTTTATTTATTTTTTTTTTTGTTAGGTTGATTTATTAAAACTTCTTGATGAACCTATTCAAACGAATGGATCTATTCATCCTCATGAACAACAACAAAACCCTTTATCATCAAATCCACTTACAGATTTACTTTTTGGTGATGATACATCACATAATCATTTGAATAATAATAGTAGATATTTTTCAAAAATATTTTTTTTTTATTTAGAATTATTATTTTTTATTTATTTATTTATATTAGTTATTCCACCAATGGTAGCATTAGATAAAAATGGTTTACGTATTGTATTTACATTTGAACGAGAAGATACACTATTAACAATTCATTCTAAAGCAACAAATGCTACACAATATCCAATAACAAATTTTATATTTAAAGCAGCTGTACCAAAAGTAAAATAATTTTAATATTTTAATTAAATAAAAAAAATCTATATTCATTTTTAGACATTTACTATTGAATTATATCCACCAAATAGTACAATAATACCAGCAAATAATTCTGGAGAAATTCATCAAATAATAAAAATTTTAAATCCAAATAAAGATAAACTTCGTATGAGAATTAAACTTAATTATTTATTTAATAATTCATCAATGGGTGATGAAGCTGAGTTAAATACATTTCCTGAACAGTGTTATAATTAAATTTTTTTTTTTTGTTGTTTATTTCTGTCTCTACATACACATATATATATACATATATTTATTATATTCTTTGATTGTGCATGTTTCCTTGTCATTCATTCTTAACATTGAATTGTTTTGTTCGTAGGATTCTTTTTTTTAAGAAAAAACAAATGTTTAAATTTACATCAAGTATCCATTCCATTTATATAAGAATTTTCCAAAAAAAATGATTTTCTTCTGTTTTTCATACACAATTTTAAAGAGAGAAAGAGAGTGAATATAATAATAAAATAAAATTACTTTGATTTTATTCATAGAAATAAAAAACAAATGAGTTAAAATTATTATTTTAGATGAGTGTCATTATTGGTGAGAAAGAATGAAGATATTTTCTTGCTGATTTTTTTTATTATTTTATTTAGGAGGAGGAAAAGGTTTTATTGGACAACGTTTGGTACAATTATTAAGAGAAAAAGGTTTTCAAAATATTTGGATTGTATCAAGAAAATCGGATGGACAAGGAAATACTTTGACATGGGTATTTATAATGAGTGCTATAAAATGAATAGATCGTTAATTATAAACTTGATATTATTTTCAAGAGATACTCTTGCATGAAAAGGTTCTTTTTTTTTTGTTATAAAAAATGATAAATTATGACGTTTGATAATGATATAAAACCAGCGGGATAAGAGCAACATTTGAGCACCAAATTTTACTACAAGATGCAGGTGTAGGGCGCACGTAGAATAGAGGACTCGCTTTCACCCACATTTACGTATAAGGTATCATGATCACTACTTTGGTATGATATTACTTTTAAGAGCAATATGATATAAACACCATCTAATAAAGCTTGAGGAGTAGAATGCAAAAAATATTAGGTAATATAAGCAGACTTATTTAGAATAGAGATATTTACTAATTCAAAAACATTGTTTTCCTTAAAATCATTTTTTCGAGTATACTATTTACGCGCGCAAACTTTTCTTAATAACGATTCAATATTAAAAGCGGTAATTGTTTCTATTACACAGCAGACAGTTAGGGCTAGGTCGTAATAGAGCATGATTTTAGAATTTCTCTTTTGATAAAATAAAATACTTAGATATTTGGTTTTAATTAGCGATATTTTCATCACGAATTTGAGAATTGTTCGAAAAAATAAACAAAGACAAATGAAAAAATCGAGCTCTATTTCCTGTGTGAAAGGTATTTTTGATCAATGAATTGACAATAATTCGTGAGTATGTTGAATATTAGAGGGACATATTTTACCCATAATCTATTCTAGTCAAGACTAACATTCTATGAAATTTAGGTTGAAATTAGATGAAAAATAAAAAAGTTTATTTTTGAGAAGAAGCCCCTTCAGATGATAGTTATGAGTGAGAATGAATGCTTTTCTAAGATTAAGATCAAACATGTTTTTCATTAATTTCATATCATTCTATGACACTTTTTGTTTCTTTTGTATATTTTTAGAATTCGTACTCTAGAGAATAGAAATCTAACTGCACATGTAGAGAAGCTCTCTAATAACATCATCTAATTTATTATTCTATTTGTTTTGTATTTTTCGAAAGAAAAGAAAGATATTGCATGAATAGTTCCTCTTGACATACTTTGTTTGCTATTCTTCCTTGTCTTGTCCTAATATAAGGAAAGAATAAGCACATTTTTTGACTTTTTCTCGTGGACACTTCTGGTTGAGAGATATTTAGATGTATTTCGAATTAACTTTGACACGACTATTTGGGATCCATGCGGACGCTAACCAGTTTCATCATACTGCACTGATAACATCAATCAATCATACATATTTGTTCTTATTATGAGAGAACAGCTCAAACTATAATTGAGCACTGAATAATGATGCATGGTATCAATCATAGATGGAAATGGTCTAGTTTTTTGACTACCGGTACCGGTCTGGACAAGTTAGACTGAACCGGACCGATCTACCAGTGGGCCAATATCGGACTGATAGACCGACTGGCTTAAAATCGGCACCACCACCGAACCGCTATTACCACTTCAAGTTATGATTAAATGTGTACCTCGGTTGTCAGTACCGGTTCCATCTATAGTATCAGTCGCTTCGAAAATAGAGAATGATAAAATCATGAAAAACAAACTTTTTTTGTTTGTTCTTCTGATAATCGAATCTTTTCTAGAGTTCTCACATGTCCATGATAAACTATAATAACAACATCCTGTGTTATATTTACTTTATTGATTGAATTCAGTGCGAACTTGAGATGAACAACAAATAGTAGCCTCAAATGTAGTCGTATTAAAGTTAATCTAGGAGATAGATTAAAATCAATGTCCCTAATTTGGAATAGAATCGTTCTTTTTGTTTTTAATACCTCGATTCTAACTTTAGCAAATACTAAGACATCTATTCATTTCGTGACATTTAGTATTATTCAAAAATTGATTTATATTTAAATTAATCCATAGGATGATATTCGTAGTGGAACTACATTGTCTTCAGTAAAACCAATAAAAGCAATTGTAAATTTAGCTGGTGCACCTTTACTTAGTTTTCAACGTTGGACTGATGCATATAAAAATGAGGTTGTTCAAAGTCGAATAGGTACAACAAAGACATTTGTGGATTTTGTTAGAGATTTAAAAGATGAAAAACCAGAAGTATATGTATCAATGTCTGGTGTCAGTAAGTTTTATTTAAAAAAAAAATTTTTATTTCATTTTTAACAAATGTTTTCCAAAGGTTATTATAAACCAGATCCAGTTAAAGAATATACTGAAACATCTGAAGGTGGTGATTATGATTTTCTATCACGATTAGCAAGAGATTGGGAACAAGCATCAGAACCTATTGAAACAAAGTTTAATGTTAGAAGAGTTATTCTTCGTTCGGGTATATTAATTCAATTTATTACATAGAAGTTTTGATTTATAATTTGTTGAATATAGGAGGCGTACTTGGTTCATCTGGTGGTATGATTGGATCAATGTATTGGCCATTTTTCTTGGGTGTTGGAGGTAAAAACAAAATTCTTAGGTTCAATTTTTATTTAAAAATTTCTTCAGGTCCAATTGGTAATGGTCAACAACCATTTCCATGGGTTCATCTAGATGATGTCTGTTTATTAATAATATATGCTATACAAAATAATCATGTTAATGGCATTTTAAATGCGTGTGCACCAGAATTAATAACAAATCGAGAATTTTCTCAAACATTTGCTCATGCATTTAGTCCACCACGTCCAGCTATTTTTCCAATGCCTGCTTTTCTTCTCAATACTCTTCTTGGTCCCGAACGAGCCATTGTAGCAACACAAGGTCAAAAAGTGATTCCTCAGGCTACATTACAAACTGGTTATACATTTAAATATCCAACTATTAAGGAAGCTAGTCAAGATCTAACAAAATTATTTCGTTAATTTGATCAAAACTACGTTATTTAGCATTAAAATTTTGTATTTTATTCCAGCTAATCATCATGTGTATGACTATATGATAATCTCCTTTGACCTTATTAATCAATCAGTTACTTTTTACAATCAGTAACATCCTATGTAGACATTGATACATCTTTGTCACTTTCGTTTTCTTTTTCATATTGATATTGTAGCATATTATCATATAAAATATTATATGTTATTTTTTTGATTTCGTATTCTTTCGTTCAACATGACATACGATTGTTGATAATACTTTAAATAACAATATATATACAAGCAAACAGTCTGAGTTTTTATTTCACTCATTTTCTAGCAAGAACTTCTTAGGCTTTTTTCTAAAGAAAAAAATTTTCAAAAAAATGCCAAATGTCCAGGAATTAGTATTGACTTGGGTACAATCTGTTCGGCAAGTGAACAGACAATGAATAAAAAAGAATAATCAAAGATTATCTTCGTTTTGTTTTTGTTAAATAGTGTATAGGTGTTTTCTATGAAGGAAAAGTTAAGATGCAGCAAAAAATCAAGTCAATTCAAATCCATACAATACAATTTTTAACGTAGAACGTCTTATTGGACGTAAATTTGATGATTCAATAATTCAATCTGATATAAATTATTATCCATTTAAAGTAGTGAATAACAATGGAAGATCAAATATTCAAGTTGAATATAAAAAAGAAACAAAATTATTCACACCTGAAGAAATTCTATCAATGATTTTATTAAAAATGAAAGAAATAGCTCAAGCTTACGTTGGGAAAAAAGTTTCTGAAGTTGTTATGGGTGTACCAGCTTATTTTAATTATTTATAACGACAAGCAATAAACAATGCTGGTGTTATTGCTGGCCTTAACGTTCTACGTATCATTAATGGATCAACACTAGCTGGCATGGCTTATAGTTTTCATAACAAAGTTTCAAAAGAACAAAATGTGTTAATTTTTGATTTGGGTGGTGGCACTTGTAATGTATCTGTTTTAATAATAGAAAATGGAATGTATGAAATTAAATCAACAGCTGGTAGGAAGATTTTAATGAAATTTTAAAGGATTTTTCTTAAGTGTTGTTGTGCATGTTAGGTGATGCACATTTGGGTGGTGAACATTTTGACAACCGAATGATCACATGTTTTGTTCAAGAATTTAAAAGAAAACATAACAAAGATTTATCTGTTGATAAACGTGCTCTTCGAAGATTACGTACGGCTTGCGAGTCTGCTAAAGTAGAATACTTATGTTGTTTTTTTTGTTTACTATGAAAAGAAATATTTTTTTCTAGCGTACTTTATCATCATCTTTGCAAGCTTCGATTGAAATTGAATCTTTATCCGATGGTATTGATTTCTATTCGAGGATAACTCGTACTTGTTTTGAAGAACTTTGTTCTGATTTATTCCATGCAACATTAGAATCCGTTGAAAAAGCATTACGTGAGGCTAAAATGAATAGATTAGAAATCCATGAAATTGTTCTTGTTGGTGGTTCAATACATATGCCACAAGTATAAAAACTATTATAAGATTTCTTTCATGGAAAAGAACTTAATAAATCAATTAATCCAGATAATGCTGTTGCCTATGGCGCAGCTATTCAAGCTGCTCTATCAACAGATGATAGATCGACAAATATTGAAGAAGTTCTTTTACTTGATGTTACTTCTTTTCATTCGTAAGAAAACTAAACAAAAACTTTCTTCTTGTCTAAAGTTCTCTTTCTAATTCTAAAGGACATTGAAGCACCTGCCGGTATTATGATACCAGTACTTAAATTTATTTAAAATATTACGGGTTTTTTTTTCTTTTATTCATTTTTTTTTAGTATGGTGAAAAAGATGAATATCAATATTAATTAGAAAAAATCAGAAACATTTGCAATTCACTTTTTACTAAACTCTCTACTGGATCTAATAGCGTAGGTAATGACATACTTGTAGATAAAGATAAATCTTTATGGTCAATTATGGAGGTGAGTCTATTTTTAAAAAAGTTCATTTTATTTTCATTTGTCTAAATTTTATTAGGATGATGTCAAAAATAATGTAAAACAAATTCTATTCGAGATATCCTGTTTTTATTTATGCGCATTATCAACTTTCAGACAAGCGAATAATATGTGTTCCAATTACATTTTAAATTAATTTTTCGGGTAATTCAGCATTATTTAACTAGAAATATTATTGTATTTTTTTTTACTTATGATTATTTAAAAGTAATATATGAAATAATCATGAAGAACGTTGGCATTCATTTGAAAATCTTTTAATCAGAAAAAAAGCTATTAACGCAATCCTGGGGAAGTAAAATGTAAAACACGATGGAGCCGCTGGTATTGTAAAAGAGGGAATTAATCAAGATCTATTTCTGTTTATGAATTCGTACCCATTCTGTCAATGCATGTCGATGTTGGGAAGATATTAATCATAATATACTGCAATGAGTATGACAGTAAAGGACAACTATCCTACTAATTCCACAATGAACTTTGATCTCGTGGTTATGTCAGTCAGGTCTATGTGTGTGTAGGGAATTACATTTCCATCGAAATATCAAGCTATGATGATAAAAAGTGAGAGAACTTAGTAAAAAATGAGCGAAAATCCCTATTATTTGCGCATGTAAATACATGATTCAATTTGCTCAACATTAGAATGTAATAAGAGAACCAATTTGGATTGTATCTTGAACTATAGATTTGATGTCCCTCTATCTAAATCAAAGGTCAAAATCAAAATTTTATCTAGATAGAAAGTCATTTTTATGCCTTCTTTTACATGTTTCTCGAAAATAATTAGTTTTAAAAGGATTCCCTCTCATACATTATTGGAGAAAAAGACGCCCACGATCTCCTCTTTCGAGTGGTGAAAATCACAAGTCTCTAGATGCTTGCGTTCTCGAATTATTCAAAAAAAGTAAAAGACATTATATTTTGAAATGGACAATAGATTTAACTTGTTTCAGCTAACACCACACTAGTCCTATTCATTATAGGTATCATTTTCTTCTTTATTAGACAAAAATTCAAGTCGTTCACAGACGTTATTTTTTTGACTTTTCATTTTTGCGTTTCGTGATCCATTATGCGAGGCACATAGAAAATCAAGTTGTCAAAACAACAAATACTATTTTACAACATTTCTATACGATTATGAATTCCATGTTGTGAAAGATTAGAATCCAAAGCATTTAAACTTATCAACAATTTAAATTTATCTTGTAATTTTGATTAATAATGAAATAAGTTCAAGAATACTTTTTGTTAACATGTCTTAATTTCAATCTATAGATGAACCATGCAGATATCGAATTTTATACCACCATTTACTTCAAGTAAAATAAATCTCATAGGTTACATAATAGGGCATCAAAGTTTGATGAAATAGTGCAATTCTTTCATAAAAATTATTGTTGTTATTTTTCACAAAACTTATCGAAAATGATTTGAATATCTCAACCGACATGGATAGAGAGATAATCAAAGCATTAATAGAATATGCGGCCTATCATGGAGACAATTCTTTTCTTCGTTCCTTGTAATGAAAGAATGATTAACATTGATTTATCACTTATTAATATTTCAACCTCTACATCTTCATGCAAGAGAGTAATAGACTAAAACAGCGTTAAACAAAAATCTCCTTGAAAGAAAATATCTTTTATAAAATGTTCTGGAAAGATAGACCTGTGAAAAAATGTCTTTAATCATCAATATATCGTTTTTGGAAAATGCAAATCACAGCTGATGATAATATTAATCATATAGTATAATTTATTACAAGGAACTGAATTTTATTTTATTTTTCATTCACAATAAAATAAAAAAAGTTCACGTAATGACTCTTGCACCATAGTTTAATTGTTGCATATTTATGTGAAAAATTAAATCATTGACAATGTTCAATTCATTTCGAATTGAGTGGAAGAACAACCATCTATTGTGATGACTTGTATGTACACATTTTCGAAATCTATGATTGTATCCTAAACAGATGCAACAGTCTTAATTACAGCATATAAATAACATATTGCCTTTGCATACCTTCCTGAAAATTGTCGGTTTTTTCAGGAATGTGAAAAACATTTCACATTGATATTTAACAAATTCAATCATAATTAAAATATTCGAATAAATCAACTAATTCTTTATGTTCAGAATCACTGAGCTCTTGTATGAGAGCAAAAAATAACGATGAAATAAGGGGTCTATAAGAAATTAAAGTTATCTAGATCTAACTTTCATATACAGCTATAAAAAGCCTTTATTTCGTTTACTTCCTGTAGAGCCTTTAGTCTTTTAAAGTAATTCATGCGCTAAAAGCACTAAAGGGGATAAAAGGAGTAAAGAGACTAAAAGAAGTAAAGGGACTAAACGGAGTAAAGGCACTAAAGATTGCTAATAATTGTATAGGAAAGTTAGATCAGGATAGTTTTAATTTTTCGTGGACCTATGTAACACTTTCGCTAGTATATCGCCAGAATTTATTAGTTCTGTTTTTATTAAAATTTTTCAATTGAAAATTATAACCATTAATAACAAATATTAAGTTTTCTTTATTTGATTTTGTTTTTATAATGATCAGTTCAGCTGGACTCAACAGTGACAATAAAAGTTTGAATGATTGAGAATAGGATGAAGATGTTGTCTTATCCATTATAATTACGTCGTTCAATTCCATTAGGTTAAAAGTTTGTTGTTGTAATTACTTATAAAATATGCTGTTAAGATAAATAATCTTATATTAATACAATTATCTTTCGTTCTTATTGAATATTTTTTGTATACGAAATCGTCTAAATAAAAATTAAAAAAATATCTGTCTAAGTTTTTTGAATTGCGCTTTTTTCTACGTTCTAGTAACATAATACGTAAAGTATAAAAATTTAGCTTGAGGTACATTTTCTAACGAGGAACTATTTCTCAAGGACATTTTTTACGAGGACCAAAAATCGATGATATATTTGAGAGCATACTTTTCAGAGAATATTTTAGACTGTATTCTGCAAAGTAACCCGAACTTAACAACAACTTAAAAATCTAATCGTGATTGCTCGATTGTTTTCACAGTTTTTACTTCACCTTTGTTCTTCATGAAGGCTCTCTTCGAAGAAAAAAATCATGATTGCTAACCCTACTTATTTCTCATCAGATGCATTGCATTCTTATGCATATTTTTTTTTATTGCTGATTTTAATAAGAAGTAGGTCATCACAATACAATATTTTTCAATGTCAATATTCATCCCTTTTTTATGAGAAGTAAAGGGCATATCATGCATCAGGTTTGAAACATTACCATGATAAGTTGATGAAGTTTTTATCTAAAAAAACTTTGTTATAAAATTATTTCAATGTCGCAATAGTTGAAATCATCAAAATATCAATTCTTAGGAGACAAAATTCATCCTATGCATTTTTTAACTAATTTTTATATAATTTTCAGAATTATTTATGAAAATGATGATAAAAATGCCATATTTTGTTCTTTGAAAACGAACTTCTTCAGCCAAACAATATTATTACAATTTTCACATTCACATACTTTCCCATTAGGCATTTTTGATAGACCATTGTTTCTTTTCTTCTTTTGTTTAACATCTCTATAGAAAGAGGATTGGAGAGGGGGGAGCGGATGATAAAATATAGTACTGGATGAGTATTTTATTCTTCTATCAATATTAAAAAGTTATAAAAAAAAGAAGAGATGGAGTATCAAAAATGCCTAAATTGTAATCTGTGTGAAAGTAATAATAAAAGAATTTTTTCTTTCAAGAAGTTGTTTTTCAAACAGTGAAACATCACATTACTATGTTTTTTTAAATTTGTCAAAGTTGATTGATAAATTATTTAAAGAAACAAGTGAAAAACATTATACCTACTAAGTCATGAAATTCCTGACAAGCGAAGTATTATTGTATTTGCTCTACTAATTGACAATAGATCAGAAAATACCTTTTTTTTATGTAAACATATCCTACCTTGAAAATACGAATGAATCAAATCAAAAGTCATTTAAATTGACTATCTAAATATCGATGAGTCTCATCAAAAAGCGCTATGGTAGAATGCTTCAATACGTCCAAATAAAGAAGCTGACAATTAGATAAATGGATGATTTCTTTCATCAAACTATTTTCTTTTTCTATTTTTTCTTTTCTCTGTTCTTCAACACCATCGCATAGAAGCAGCATAGAGAGTGATCCCCATCAACGAGACAAAATGGGTTACAAGAGAGAAATATCTCTCTCCGTCATGCTTCGTTACACAGCAACGGCCAATAACGAAATATCAGATGCGAACGTTTTTACATTCATATCCTTGCTTGCAATGATGCGATACTTTTTGTATTCATTTTAAAAAGGAATATGGATATATGTGATACGAAGAACTGTGAAAGAAAGAAGGCGAGAAAATAGATATCTTATATAAAAGAAGTAAGCTTCATAGTTCACTTTAGGATTCATTTGTTTTTGGAACACGTAAACAATAGAAATATATCTCTCAGAAAATAAAACTTAATAATAGGAATCAATGTTGATAAAAAAAAATTAAACAAATCTTCTGTTGGAATGGGTAAAAACCATTTTTTTTTCTATCAATTCAAATATGTCAAAATTTTCTACCTTGATCTGATTTAATCATATGAAATCCTTAGAAACTTTTATCTGATGCAGATATAATAAAATTACAAGGTTAGAAACAGCGTGAAACACTGAGCAAGGAGTATAAATCGTTTGAAAGAGGTATGGTCATGTCCTGAACAAAAATTTTTAAAAATAGATTTCTTAGAAATACTATTTGCTTTTTTCACTTTTTGCTGAACGATCTATTTATTACGTCCTTTCCTTCGTTTTGTACGTTGTGATTCATATGCATTCAGTTCAACATATGCTTATGAATTAGAACGAATAAGACGAAAGAACAAAAATCAAGAAAAAATGGATCATTTCGTGCAAAATAAAAAGAATGAAAGATTCTTGCTGAGAAATCTATTGTTGAAAATTTTAGCTGAAGGTTTGATCATATCCTCCAAGATAATTCATGCTGGTAGCTCAGTTTGTGATGATCTTTCTAAAAATGTGTTTTTTATTGTTTGAATAAGATAAAAGTTTTCGAAAGGGGTTTATATAAAAACAACTACATGATGAGAAAGACTAATAAAATTGAATGATATATACCTCTAGAAAGCGAAAGCTGCAGTTGGTATTTGACCTCTTTTAACATTAGAAAAGAACTTATTTGGAAAAGCAATTATGCCATTTGATAGCCCTTGGAGTTGTCTATCAAAATATGCCTTTTGATCATATCCGACTTTTATCTGATGAAAAATTAATCGAGTGGAATGAAAGCACTATCATGGTCAGATTCCCAAACAGTCGATTTTCTCATGGTCTTCAGATTTAGTATTTTGGATGGATCTCTGGTCAGATAATGAGTTTTTTGAAAAAGTAAGTAGATATTCTGATAGTCCTGAAAATTCTCTACAAGACAGATATTTCTTTATTGTTAATCGTTTTTCTTCGCAATATAATGTCAGAAGAATGAAAATTTCTCCGATTGATAAAATTTGAAAATGAGTATTTTTCTTCTCGTTGTTTTTTCGAAGTTTACATTCACATTGTCATCTCTCTATGTATTAGTTGTTCCAAATAGAACTAGATATTCTTGTAGCTCATCGAATTCTCTATCACACTATACACTTTTGTCTTTCAACAAATATCTAATGAGCTATAGCTGTATGTGCTCACGTTGGACGATCATATATGAAATAATAATTTCTTATCAGTCGTCGATGTGAATGAAGTGCATCTTCTAAATATTCAACGAAGGTGGAAGTATTGGTTCGTCCTTACTTGGAATCACTTCTACATACTTTGTTCAACTTCAAGTAACTTCCAGTTACTTTTGTACTTTGAGAGCCTTTCCACGTAAAACGCTATTCGGTCACGCTCTATTTGCTTTACTACGTATAGAACCTCATGGTCTAGAATCAAATGTATTTGCGGTTTTGGACAAACAAATTGTGCTTATTAAAATGAAATATTGCATAGCTATCATTGATTTCGCATTATTGCAAACATAGCGCGGCGAAATAACCACTTCCGTTGACATGTTCTTGACGTACTTTCCTACTTCAAGTACACCATTTCCTTAGTGTAAAACAGTAAGTTATACAAAAAGCATTAAATATTCCGTCAAAGGTCAAGCAAGTGCTAACGATGAGCATTACTTTTTTGGGTATCTTGCTGAAAATCGTTCCAGTACACAGAGTACTTATCAAGCATCTGTCCTGTTTCTATAGCATTCTATGAAAAAGTTTTCAAGAAGTTAGTAGATTGAACATTTGAAAGAGTTTTGTAGTCAAGGGTTAAAAGCCTATAAAGTACCCTAAAGTACCGAAGTCTTCAAATGTTTCTGTGACATACTGGTAGCAAGGTACCCTGAGCTCACCACAGTCCCCAGTGGAGAATACCATCAAGTCATCTGATGTCTTTTTTTTCAATAAGAAAATCTCGTACTGTGATTAATTAATTCTTTTTTCTTGTCTTAATCGTTTTCCTATCAAAATACCATTCTATATACAAAAGTACACATATGCTATTTGTCTGTTTCGATCAGCTCTTGTCTGTCAGTAACATTGATAAGCCTGAGAAAAATTATCTGTATTCATTGTCGTACACAAATGAATTGAATCAATACTCCATGTTTTCCCATGGCATTTATTTTTTGTTAAAATCGTCTGTTAAATTATGGTTAACAAATGATTCTATGCTGTTCAATCAGTACTAGAAGATATGAAAAAGATGAGTTAGAAGTTAATCATATTTTTTAAGCCCTGAGTAACTTTTATACAATAAAAGATGGAGAAACAAACATACTTTTCTTCGATTTTCAAAACGATATATTGCATTTTATTGTACTTATCAATTAGCGTAAATCTGATTTAGATTGTAATTATGTATGTAATATTATTTCATGCATAAACTAGTCAAATCATGAAAATCGTAGTCGAAAGGAGGAATCTTAATATATTGGGAACATGAAGCAAAATATTATTCATCAAAAACATTTATAACCTTGAAACTAAGGGAATATAAATTTGTTATATTCACTAGATTAATGGTAATATCAGACGATTAGTAATGCTTCTTTCATTGTAGTTCGTGCAACTTCATTTATATAAAAGTTTTAGTTTAAGATACAGATAAGTTAGAATATGATATAAATATTATTTAAAATAAGAAAGAAAAAAGAGTGGAAAAAAGTAATCCAAAATCTATGAGTAATAGTGATTTATTTCGTCATTGATCTTTTTAAACATCGAGTACAGAAATATGAAGCTTATCAACGTAAGGAGTTATATAACGATCAAAAAGTTCATTCGCCTTGTTTCTTATTCTTTAATATAATTTAATCAAAACAAGAATATTCCATTTTAAGATGATTTCTCTTTTCGCTACGAGTATCAATTCACATCGATTGATTAAGAATTGAATTAATTGTCATAGAAATTAAATTTAAAAACAGTAGTACATTATATAAGGTATTAAATGAATGAGAAAACATCCTATAATGTAAATCTACTGCTGTTGTTTTATCAAGATGACTACAATTTAAAACTTACAATAACAAAGTTTACAATCATCTTCATCTGAAGTTTAAAATTTTTTTATATGTTTCAGCATGGTTATTTATTGAATATATAAAAAAATCGATCGAAATATGTACAATTTATAAAGATAAATTCTTTGAATTTATTATTATATTTCTATCTATGAAAACGTACATCAAACAAACAATCTACACATTATTATATAAGAATAAACAAAATAAAAAGAAAAAAAACTCACTGCTATATTATTAATAGAAACAAAAATATAAAGTTTAAATCTTCTTATTTATTTCTTCAAACTAATGTTTTAATCTTCCCGATGATTACCTCCATTTGTATCATTATCTCTTCTTTCCAATGTATTTTGTTCAATTAAAAATGGTGGTTGATGTCTTAGTGCTAAAAGACTAGAATCATCATCGTCTTCATTTTCACCCATATGTCCAGTTAATAAACGAAATATACCACGTGGCAAATGTACAATATTACGAATACTACCTCGTCTATAATGTTCTTGTTGTTTTTCTTTATCTTCACTTGCTAATTTTAATATATTATTATCAATACTATATAATTGAAAAACAAGACAACCAACACATTTATCAAAACCCGTATCTGTACATGAACAATGCCATGATTGACCATTTGGAAATGAATGATGACATATATCACAATTATAACTGGCTGATGAATAAACTGTACCATTTTTACGTTTACGTTTTGTATGATCAGCTTCAATTAATTTATGTCCATGTGGACATTTAAATATTGATGAATTTCGTAGAGTTGATGAACAATTTTTTAATTGTATATCAATCATTTTTGGATAAAGTACTGAATAAAGTGTTGAAACAAGATCATTATATTTAATAGATGCTTTTTTATAAGTTTCAACAGATTTTTTATTTATAAATGTTGAACCAAGTAAAGAAACTTCATTACAATGACATCGAGCAAGATGACTAACAAGTTGTTGAGAATTATATTTTGCTAAATCATTCTATTTGAAAAATAGATATTTTACTTTTATGATATGAAATATAAATAATAACGTACTTTTTCTCGACATGTATTATGTGGACAAGGAAATGTTACATTCGAACATCGTTCTAGATGTCTCTCATAGTCATCGGGTGCTATACGTTCAGAGCAAACACATTTAATAGTTAATTGTTCGAGCATTTCTTTATGTTTAGAAGATGATTTAAATGAAAAATGTTTTTTACGACATAATGGACAACCATTGGTATATTGAATTAGATCAGCATCTTTTACACAAAATACTCGATTACAACATGACGTTATTTGCGGATCCTCAGCAATACCTAATATTATATTTATATAATAATATAACAATAATACTATGTCTTACACATGCAAATGGGACATGTAAGATCTTGAATATCCATTGGTGTGTCTTGTTTTGTTTTTGTTCTTTCAAGGTGCATCTTCAATCGTATCCAAATAAAAACTGTGTTTCTTTTTTTTTATGATTCTACATTGATAAGAAATGGAAATACAATCGTATCAAAACGTTATATATGAAACTATGTTGATAAGCATCGTTTCTTACCGTTGAGAGGAATATCTATTAATATATAGACATAAAAAGTATTGCGCCTTTTTCTTTGCCTCGATAAACTACGTCTATTAGCAATAGTCATTCAATCAGCTGTTTTACAAAAATATAACTCATTGGAGAGAATGTTTTACCAGTCCTAAGTGATTCTATACATTATAGAGGTCGCAATTCACCATCAATCAAAAATATTTGTCAGCAGAAAGAAAAGGAAAAAAAAAGATTAAAACGAGTAACCAATGTAATATTAATGAATGATACCTAATATTATTTCATTTCAAATTCATTAACGTATCATGAGAGTATATATCATCAAGATTTTATTTTTCTTTACTGTTCGACTATTTACAATGGATTAGAAACAAAAAGTGTTGGAAAAATGTTCCCTTATTATTGACTGACAAGAGAATCTTGTCATATGATATATCACTTGATCTCTTATTCATCATGATTATATTACACACAAAAAATTTAAGATAATGCATATTTTCACCTTATCTATACATGTGTAGGTGGAATGTGCGTACGCATGATCTTCAACCTTTTCCAAATGTCATTGAAACATTGTTTTTTTTCGGATTATTTGTTTTTTAAAGTTCATCTTCAAGGCTAAATAATTTATACTAAAATCAAATTGTTCACTCTTCAACATATGATAGTTGATACTCAATTTAGTTAGCTATTAGGAAACTATTTTTATATAAGCAAACATCTCGATTATTATATTGACAAAAATATTATTAGTAAATATGTTTAAAAATAAATGAAATCCTCATCAAATGAAAACCGCCAGTATAGATTTAAAATAAAAATTTAATTCATTTTTAATTCAATTATTCATCTATATTTTCGAGAAATATCAACACAAGTAGAACAAATATTTTGAACAATACAAGAAAAAAAAAAGATATTTTAGTTATTTTAATTCAATAACACAAAAAAAGAATAGCCATTACGATAAGAAATATACTAATATGTATTGAATTAACTCCATTATGTTTATCAACATCAACTTGAATAGTAGCAGATTTACTTTGAATAGTATCAATTTCATGTTGTGATCCATCTGGAATAATTGTTGGTAATAAATCTGAACCAATACTAGTTAAATCCATATAAGTTTCGTTTGTTGTTTGAATACATTGAGGACCAGTTGAAACAAAAGGACATACATCAGTAATTGATAATGATGAATCAAGTGGTACCAATTGTTGAAGATTACATGTATTAACTAATATTTTATTTGTTGAATCATCTTCAAAAAGTATATCAACAAAATCAGATGGGATAAATGTTTTTGAATCATTTAATGGATCATATTCAAGAAAAGCAATTCTTTGACCCCAATCAAAAGGTGGTTGACAATATGTTTTATCTTCGGGTAGACCTAGGAAAGAAAATAATTTTAAAAAAAATTTCATAATTTAATCTTACCAACTCCTGTAATATTAATATGTCTTGGTATAGCTGGTCCTTTCAAAATACAATCAACTTGAAATAAAAGATGAACCGTTGATCCATTTTCTTTTTCCAATTTTTTTTCAATTGCTTTTCCATAAACAACAATCGATGAATTTTCCACTTTTGTTGCAAAATCAAATGGATCTTCTGCACATTTTTGTTTTAATGGTGATTTTCCATTACAAATAGATAATCCGATAAGAAGAAATATCGTACTAATGGTGATCATTGTTAACCAGACGAATAAGAAATGATGTGAATGAAATAATCGATGTGAACTTTGTTTGTCTTTATATATCTATTAAGAATGAAATAAGAAAAAATGCACGTCCGATATGTATTTCTTTTTCATGAACAACGTCGACGACCATGATAGAATATATACTTGTGTTATTTCTTTGTTTCTTTGTAATACATCTGATCAGTATAATAATTCCTGTTTTAACAATGGTTTTAAATACACTTTGTAATTTTCCTCGGAATAATGAAATAGATTTGTTGTTTTCTTCTAATTTTCTTCAATTATTCATTTCTCGAGAGATCGAATACAAGTTTTTTGATTTTACAAAACAGATTAGAACATTCATCTAATGAAATATTTCAACAGCATACGTTTTGTACAAGTTTACTAAATGGTTCCTTTCATACTTATCTATTTAAAGAACTTGTAAGGATTATTTCATTGAAGCAATAATGAAATATCCTTCAATGATTATATAGAAAAATTAATTTTAAACTGTTTGATTTATTGACAGTGAATATAAGCAGTAAAAACCAATAAGAACAAAATCATTTTCTTTATTTTATTTTTTTTACTGTGCTCGTCTAAAAAGAAGACGATAAATACCTTTTTAATTTTACTTATTCTTGTAGGTTTAATTCAATTTTTCGTTATTAACATATAGTTTTTTTCTTGAAATTTTCATGAATCTTGTACGTAAGTCAATCGAAATTATTTTGACTAGATGGATTCATTAGTGAATTTTTCCACTAAGACGCATCAATTTCGCTGTATATATTTCCTAATAAAAAAAAATAATCTTATAATTTTTCCCATTTGACATAAAGTTTGATTATCATTAGCAAGCTATTCACTTCTTCAATTTCAACTATTACATTTGTATTAACTGCTTCTGTTTTATCTTGTATACTAGTTAAACTTGAAAATGTAAGAACATATTTTAGGCATAAGAGTTAGTTTGTTTTTAACATAAATTGAATCATAAGAGCTATCACAACAATAATAACGCCAAGGTTCATGAAGAGCTTTTGGATCATTCTAATTATATAATTGAATTCTTTCAATTTTATACGTTACTTGATATTGAACAAAATCAATAGAGGAAACAACGGTGTCGATTCACACTAAAATTTTATTACATCAAAAGATGTTTCTGAGCAAGTCAGTTATATTTTATTCCTAAGAAAATAAAATTTTTTTTCGATCTTATTACCAGTGTCTAAATCAAGAATAGCAAGCGTAATAGTTCTTCAAAAAACAGGAGATTACAGTAAAAGACTTTTTAAAATTTGAAATAGTTGCCTGTTGACAGTGCCTTTGCTTCTACTCATGGTAATTCTCTTTGAGATTCATCTATAGAATATTTATTTTTTAAGTTGGAAATAAATAAAAAAGAAAAACTTTCTTCCTCGCTGTTGTATCAGAAGTAAGAAGAATACTTTTTCTGTTTTTATTTTTATGTTGATCCTTTTTTTCATCAGTGTTCTATAAGCTGTGTGATAAACAAATAAAAAAACTTGACAATCACCTTTTTGAAAGCTTTATTATTCATTAAGTTCCATCCGACAAAGCTATTCAACAAAGATGATCAATCTTTCTTTTGAATACTATGCAATGATATTAGCATTGATTTCTTTTTTTTTGTTTGCTCGACTGAAGACATGAAAAAATTTATTATATCAAATAAATGGCAATGAGAAACTCTTATTCTACAAAAAAAGACGAAGAATACTACAAAAAATAATTTGAGTTAAACTAATAATAATCATAAATGAACATTGATTAGCTTGATTTTTTCGTGCTTCATCATCTGAAAAAAGCGACTTATGATTTTGACCTTGTAAAAAGGTTAAATTCAAGTTTTGACGTTGATGTTCAGCTAGAAGAAGTGACAATATTGCTAAATCAATTGTACTTTTCTCAAACATTATAGAGTTCGTTGTTGTTGTCGTTGATAAAACTGTACTTATTGTTGTTGTTGTAACGGTAATTCTCGATGTTTCTATAAATATAAAAATTAATTGTTTAATAAAAGCAAGCGATCAACACACCTAATGGACAATCAGTTGAAACAACTGATGGACATTTATTAGTCAATCCTGCTTCAGTATCATTCACTTCCGTGAATGGATATGTTCGTGAAAGACCACATGTTTTTTCAAGTAATAAATTTATTTGATTATTATATGGAATTTCATCTAAATCAACTGGTCGATAAGTTCCATCAAAAAATGGTTCAAGAAAAGCAATATATTCTCGATCGACATCAAATCTTTGACACGAACGACGACCAAGAAGTGAACCTAAAAAATGATTTAGCATAAAGAAAAATGAAAGCAACACTTGTTTTTTTTTTCTTTTTATAAACCTGCTTGAACAACACGAATTATACGTTGAGTTGGTCGACCTTTTAAAATACATTGAACAAGAAATGTAACATTAAATAAATTTGGAATATTAGTATCAATATTTTTATTTAATGAAGTTCCAATAAGAATCAAAGGTGATTGCTGAACTTTAATATTAAATGGAGTATCATCTTGATTAGAATGTGCATCACAGTCAGATGATGATGTAAGATATAAAGTTATGAAAATAAGAATTAGACTAAAGAAGAAACGATGAGTATTCATATTTGTTATCGAGTAAAATGAAATGATCAAAATGAACGATTTTTTTCTCTTTCTCTTCGTTTTTTCTCTATTATTCTCTTATCTCAAATTACTTCTTTTACTTTTTATAATAAGTGGATCGAATATCGAAAGACGTGATTATGATAAATAAATGTTCAATACTGCTTCTTTCATAAGAGAGTGAGGATATGAGCGACCAAGTGACCTTTGTTAAATAAAAAAAAAAAGAAGAAGGTTATTCGATCCTTCTCCGTTTACCAACTTTTTTTTCTCCTTTTATAAAAACGTCGGATGATCAAGTATACGAAGACAAGTTTTTAACAAACAAAAAGTCTTTTGATGATGTAATCATATCGTCTTTATAACATTTGAAGGAAGATAATTAACAACAACGATTAGTTTCAACGAGATATAAGATTTAATGCGGAAACGAAAAATTTCACTGATCTTGTAATTGTTACTGCTATTGTCTTATCATACGCCATCTTTTTTTTTTTTTTGAGCCGTGAGTAAAAAGCGTCAGAAAAAATGATACTATTGAAGAGAAAAAATACTGCAACAAGATACAAATTGCACATTCCGTTAGAGTACTGCACAGTTATAAACTTTGATACTGGTACTCAAACGTTACAAAACAATTTTCACTCGTATCACTTACGTCCTCACTCGATCCGTATTCTTATTCTTCTTACCCATGTTTTACCTGTAGCCATAATATTCTTAGTCGTACTAGGCTCGTGCCGATGGTCTGAAATGTAAATGTGTCATTCTCTCTATTATGCTTTAGAAAAAAAAACAAAAAAATAACACTAAAATTATTATATATTTTAAATAGAACACAATAGAAAAACGTTCAACATGTCAAACACCAGCAACAGTCGCTGTGTTGCCTCACGATGCAACTTTCGGAGAACCCTACACGTATTTGTTTTGGTACTTGTGCTCTACTCATATTAGTATCTTTTATACCTGTACACGTTCGTCTTTGATGAAACTTGTAGCGAAGAAATATTTTCATAGAAATTTCACTTTTTCCTAGTGAAAATAAAAGTATTTTCTTTTGAGAGATATCTGTTATTTAAGGGTTCTCTACATAACTTTTATTGATGATAATTTTAATACTGTGTTTTATTATCGCAAAAAACACTTATATAATAAGATATGCTTTTCTTGAAAGTTCCATTCAAAAAAAAATTTAATTTAAAGCAAATGCAACTGATTTTGGTAAGAATGAATGCTACAATTTTATGCTTATTAGCTAGCATTACCACCATCGCTCTAATTAATTCCTGAAAAATTAAATCTCGAGAATTGAAGAATTACAGAGATGATACTTTCACAAGGGATATATGTTCCAAAAAGAAGTATAAAAAGAACATCCTTGTTAGTACCAATGATTCTTTGAAGAATCTCCAAAGATCTTATAATACTGAAGTACATAGTCGTAAAATTTTGATAGTTTCAATAGAAACTATATCTAAAACTGCGTCTATGGTACAATTTTCTTATCAATTAGATGGGCAAGCATCGAGATAGAAGGACTTCATCTTCGAGTACCAATAAGGCCGAGGAGTTTTCAGCATGCGATTACTCATTCTGGCACTTAAGTTCAATTAAAAAGTAAACATTAGTTAGTGCATTTTATAGGTATCGACAAAGTCTGCAACTCTGTGAAACTTTTATATCCGCTACACATGCCATTCACATTCCATCCTGAAATTAGAGTATCAATTGGTGAGGTTTAATGATAGGGACTTATAAAATTTTCTTGTTTTTGTTGAAACTCAATAGAATGACCTGAGATTTGGGTTGCCAATAGAAATTGTTGTAAAAATAACAAATCTATTTGTTTCATGCTAAAATTATCGGATTTTTACTGAACGTTGATCACAACATCATTAGTGATTCATGACGATATCTTACAATGTGGATTGGTTTTTAACGGTTAATTCGGCTTGCATGCAAAATATCTTGAAATCGCTGCTACTAGACTTTGCATAGAAAATGGCGAACTCTATGTTCGTCAGTTACGTATCTTCGATCATGTCTGCTACAAAACATTTCTCATGGCAATTAAGACAATTTTGAAGCTTTTTTGATGTCTGGGCAAACGTAAATGAACGTCTACATGTTTTAAATATCAATTTAGTAGTCGTAAGTATTTTATGTTCTGTTTTAGATATCTGTTTTTGTACTACGATTTGTTTGAAGAATAGATATCTTCTATCTATCTCTTGCATATAATATGCTAATTATGTCACATTTTTTTTGATTATGAATTAAAAAACTTTTTTCAGATCGTAAATGAGTAATCCATCAGTTGAATTGAGTCAACTCATTGGTGGGGTTGCAAACAACATGACTGAACACCTAAATCCATGTGTCGAAAGCCGAAGAAATGCTCTATATTTATCAGCTCGTTGGTTCATGGATTGGGTATAAGTTGTTCAAAGCCAAGACGAGCGATGCGATTCCAAAATTTTGGGGAAAATCCGTCAGGATTTTGTCGGATTTTGTCAAAAGACATCGGAGTACAATGAAATCTTGTCGCTTCCTATCAGATTTATCCAGACTCAACCTAATCCCATGAGATCCCGTCCACCTAGGAAGTAATGAAGAAATCTAGTCGGCAGCATCAATGGACTATTATAAGGACTAATTGATAACAGATGCGAACAATTTTTTCACTGAAACAAAATTCGTCATGAAAGGGTTAAGATTCCGGAAAAGTTGTTCCATGAGTGGAGAGTAGTAAATCGTTGAAGAGACAAGCATAAATTCGATGAACAAATATTTTGGTTGTAATTTTTAATTAGGGTTGCTTCGTGAACGGATTGTCCTTCGTGCTTTGATTGCTCAGCGTTGAATTTTGTTCTCAGAAGATTCACCATGCAATTCGAGAGCAATGGCATATTTCAACAAATAGATACATTCTTTCCTATGTTTTATATCTTTCTCAGCACACTATTTCCCGTTTATTCAGCTATTCACTGTGATCATAAACTATGTTCAGTTTCAGTCAAAGCTGAATTAGATAAATAAACTTTTATCTAGTAAGATGTGTATTGAGTTTAATCCTCAATAGCTTCAATAGTACAAATTATTTCTTCTTCGATATCAATTCTCGCATACAATAGCACCGCATTTTTACTAACTCTGTAAGTTTTCACTTTGAAATTTAGGTTTTATTGTACCCATTAAGTTAAAATAAGTTCAACTGAAAGGATTCCTTAAAAATAAAAACACATAACCTCAAAAATTTTCAATCAACCACTGCTAGCTTAAGTCTCTATTGTTTATTTATTGTCCTTGGTATTGTAGTTCTGTTTCACAAGATTGAATATATATGTTATTTATACCACGTTCCATCCGATGCTTGAGTCATATGATCCAGGAGGACAACTTCCGACATTGTAGTTGAGCTTTGTCTCGTCAAAAGTTATGATTGGAGCAAGAATAGTCATAGTAATTGGTTCGCCAGTATGTTCAACATCCCATTTAGGTGAATTTATGGTCTCAAAGTTTTGGGATCCAAAGATCTTGCCCACAGATTTAAGCATCACTGTAATTGTTTTTTTCACAAGAAAGTGCATTTCATCTGTATGATGAAGATGTAAGTCTGGATATTTGACCATGATATCAGCTCTTTGTGTATCTGTGTATTGACCTAAGTCAAGATACCAAATATTGAACTGATTGAGTGAAACGTCAACGTTGTACGAGCCTCCTTGATGAGCACGTTTATGTAGGGCTTGTACAATAGCAATCGCACCAATTACTCCAGTTTGATAATCAGAATTTGGAAGAAGTGGCACGACTGGCTCATCGAGGCCTAAAAACTTTCCTTGTAACCATGAAACACCTGTCACGCAATCACTGATCTGTTGCCAGCCAGATCGTGGAGACCATGGACCAGCCCAACCGTAACAATTCTCACGAGCATAAACGATGCCTTTACCTAAAATATTCCACTGGATCTCTACATCCATCTGAAGAAAAATTATGTGAGATCGCATCTAAACTTTCAGAAGCTGCGAAGCTTTAAACATCGACGATCAAAACCAAAGTTCGCATATGAAATATTCAATTGTAACATTGACGGGTGGTGAAAAATTCATAGAAATGACTTTTTCTTCTTTTCTTTCCTGATCTTTACCAAGGAATAAGAGGACTGTTTTGCGACAGAGAGTTCTATAGCATTGCAGAAAGGTGTCAAATTAAAAGTTTTTTTTTAACTTGCTGAGAATGTTCGTGAATACGTACATTATTGCGATTGAGTATTTTTTTAATAGCTGAGATTTTTTGCTTGATTGTTTTTTTTTTAAATTCAATATAATTCTTTACGTTACGAGATGAAGACCTTTTTTTCAGCAAAAGTAGCTCTATTGACTTAAGCACAACGCTAAGAGAGAGATAGTAGCATAGCATAGTTTTACAAAAGCTTTTCAGGTTGCGAAAATAGTTTTGTACAATTATGGAAACTATTTGTAAACGTTATTAATGTCTGTTCATCGATGCTAAGTTTTAGGTATTATTTTTCTATTTTTATGAGCAGAAACTAAAAGATTAATTTCTCAGAAGCTCATTCATTATACCAGATCGGGTTCTATGTAATATAACTCATAAACTTCGAAGCACACCTTGATAAAATACAGAAGAGCTTCCGATTGCATTTTGGATAGGGTTCATCACAAAATTTCTGCTGAATTTCTTTTCATTCAATTGTTCCTCGAAAATAGTCTACTATTATCTTGGGAAGAACAATGCATAAAAAAGTTCACTATTCTTTTTTCAACTGTATGAAACCTAGTAAGAATAATTTCAAGCCGATTAGACATATTCAACTTTAAGTGTTGTTCAGGAACAACAGTTTGAAGCTCACGGCGAACATTGAGACGCAGAAAACATTACATAACTCTTTTGGTATACCCAGATATATCACTTATGTAGTATATCAAAGTTAAATCTTGTTGTTTTATAAAAATAATAAGTATTCACAGTTCTACAAACCCTGATATTTTTCTCATGTCGATGTGGGACAGTTTCTCTATACACAATACAGAAAACCTAATATGACATATACGTATCTCACCTCTGTTTAGAGCCATTTCGTGAACTGCTTGTCGGCCAAATCCAAGTCTTTCCATGCAGCCAGGTCGATAGCCATCCAAAATGACATCTGCTTCAGCCAATATATGAGCCAACTCTTTTTTTCCTTCTGGTGTTTTCAAATTGATCCGCATATCGTATTTTCCCAAGTTTGTCTCAAGTAAAATTATACCATAGTCTGGCTCAATACTGTTTGAAACACGAATCACAGTGGCGCCTAGTGAAGCCAATATTCTGGTTATTGTAGGTGCTGCGATCACCCTAGAAATGTCTACTATTTTGACGCCTGCAAGTGGTCGTAAATTTTGATCCTTCAATGCTGGCCAAGGAACAACCGGGAGTTTTTCAGTGTTCACAGCTTCTGTTATCCAAAGACCTTGAAGCTTGATTGCTTTGCCTTGTTCTGTCTGAGCAAACTCCTCTGGTGTGTAGCAAATGGTGCCTGCTTGTCGGTATACTTCATTTGCTGTGGTGTCCAGCCAATTTGCATCGTATTTAGCTACTTCATTGGCAAAGAATTTCACGATTTCTTCACGATCCGCTGTGTTAAGTTGAGGATGATCTGGAGGCAATCCTAAAAAGTCGATCGATATAGTTACAAATCAGAATCTATTTTCTTTCATAGTACCTAACATAGCCAATGTTTTATCAGCATTCAAGGATCCATGAAGATGAAAGTATCGGTTGTCCTTTGTTCTGTAGATGTTTGTAGCAAGGTGTCTATAAGGAATATACATTCTTCCCAAATCGAGTTCTTTAATTTTGTTAGAAATGTCATTTGGAGCTTCGGTAATAGCCTTTCCTGAAACTTTTATAAGCAATACGCTTGTAGAAGCAAGAGTAGCTCGATCGGTATCGATGGTGCACTTTTGAAGCGGCAAACCATATCGTTCGGAACACACTAATGAAGTATAACATGCCAAAAGACCGTATAAAGCGGCTGAAGATTCAGTTAATTTGCAAGGAGTAGGCATGAATGGTTCGGACAAACCAGCTGGACTACTGAAAGTTACATTCTTAGCTGCTTCCGCGATGCCTTCGGGATGTTGCAATTTCTTGTCCGGAAGAAGGACGCTTAGAAGAATTCTTTGTGATTCACTCTGAATTGTATATGGCGTAGTCATATTCGAGTCTCAACGCCAACAACAGTTTATCACCGGTCGAAATATTTCTGAAAGCGTAAAAAAATAAAAAGATAAGCAATAATATATTCGAGGAATAGGTTGTCGACGTAGCTCTTGATGGAACTAAAATGTAGAATCAGTATAAGAATGCCATATCAACGAAGAAGAACGAGAGTAGACATATGTGAGAAGACAACAAAACTCAAAATGATCAACGCGCTCAATAGAAAAGAATGTCTTCTGAACGAATTTACTTCTCATATGCCAATGTGTATATCACTGTGTACCTTTACTGCCACATCTATGCATGTATATGCCTGCATCTCATCACCTGTTTATACATTTCTTCCTTCACGAACATTCTTTCATGCTTATCTGTACGTATATCCTAATTTATATCTTCATACATATCTTCTGTATTGTCATTGTTATG
>CAJNOL010000047.1:90776-242763 GCA_905250125.1 Rotaria sordida | reverse complement strand
ATTCTGATCTACACTGTTGCATTATGTTATATGATATTAAATAAAAAATCCATGTATCTATTATACCAACTTTTATTTGCATTTTAGAGTCGAAACAATATGCAATTTGAATGATGACAACAAAACTCAAAGGATACGATTCTCATATTGGATGGTTACACAAATCATTACATTACGAAACACAATTAATATTCGTTATGATGACTAAAACAACCAGCTGTTGGAATTAGAAATAATCGCAATGCGTGTTCAATTTGTCTACACGCATCTTGATAATAGAATTAGTTGATGACGGACTTGTTTTCAAGCCTTTCAAATATTATAGATGTTGTATTATAACAAAAGCTTACTACTTTGCAACTACTAAGATTTTTCTCTTTACCATCATATATGTATCTTTTATTCTATTCAAGTATTTCCACTTTGTACCATCGAATATATTGTTACAGAATACAGATTGATTGACAGCAAACGAAGAAAGCGATCATTAAAGTTCTACTGTTGTTGATACTCTGGCTAATAAATGACTCAGTTCTGAGATAAAATATCATGCATTTTTTTGTTCATGAACGTCTATAAAATTTTATTCGGCTATTAAAATATGGTATTGTGAAAATAAGTATGAAAGAGTTACATTTGTTTTTCCATACTGCATTGCAAAGTGACGGCCGGATACACTTTATAGTGGCTAAATGAACAGAGATTCTAGAAAGTTACATCCAATAGTCACACATAAAATCCGCGAACTATCTACTTCTGTAATAATGTTTTTTGAAGGTAAAATTATGTCAAGTCCAAAAACAGTTGCAATTTATCAGTACTAATCAGTTAATGTCAAAATATCCTACCTTTTTAAGCATTGTTTTTTGTTGCTTATTCGCGCACTCAAGAACTCATTCTGATGTAATGTTCATTTATTTGTTAAATATATATATTGGTTATCTAGTAACATGTGCCTATTAATATTTCAAATATTAATGTCTTATTTGTTCATCTCTGTGAACATTTCTTCAATTAAGACTAAATAAATATATTTATTTATCTTGAGAGTCAAGTCTTGTCTCCACTAGAAAACTTAGTACTGAATTAGTTAATCTGATTGATGTTTCCACTTACCAACACAAATCAGATTGCTTTATTCAGTATTAAAATTTTCTAGTGAAGACAAGGCCTTAGTCAACCAGAGTGAACTAACACAACTGTCATATAATGATTAACTAGGATAAATAAGATAAACGACATTGCGTATTAGATCATGCATTCATTCTTTTTTTTTCTCATCCTCTCTTACAAAATCGCACATGGTGGTATGTATTAATTCATGCTTGTCGTTTTCTGCCTTCTAACATAAACATTTCATTTATTTTGTCTTTTAAAGATATAAATATATATTTAAACAATGTTTTTCATCTACATTGACTAACGATTAATATAATTTTACGTGTAATAAAAGCATCAGGTTTTGTATCTATAATGAAAGAAGAACCTAAAATATATGAATGGTAATGAACTTTAAAATATTTTATTATATAATTTTAGACATAAAAAGCAGAAAACTAACCTGAGAAATTCTATAATGGACATTCCTATTTTCATAACATCTATTGAATTTCAAATATTAACTCAAATTTTGTAATTCTCAAGTCTTGATGAATTAATTAGTTAATCGAAATATTGGTGCATGTAAAAAAAATTATATGAAACCATCACAACAAGTTTTGATCTCAATCATTGAAATAAAATTATAATAAATCATAAAGAAAAATTTATTTGGTACAAATGATATTGAATCAAACTTTTGTGAATTCCATGTTGTTCATTCTACTGCAAAAATATTAACAAGTGAAATGATAATGAAACAAATTATATTCTATTATTCGCTGTTAAATTACTTGAAAATGCTGAAAACTTTCTTCATATAGATTTATCATCAAAATGAAATAATCGATGGTTTTAATTTAGCATTGTGAAAAAAAAGAATCTTGAATTATTACCAATATTTGAAAAACAAGTTGATTTAACTCAAGAAAATTTATGTGATGAACAATAAATTGTTTCTAAATTTCTTCAAACGGCTATTGAAAGTAAATTATTTAATTATCATGAATTCTTATACGATTTAGTGACATAAGCTTGTTTTTACAATCAACAATGATATCAGACATGGTATTAAAACATGAAATTGAATCTGCAATAACTAAAATAATTCAAGCAAGAATTGCTATATTAAGTTGTTCAATTGATATTTAAATAACAGAAACAAAAGATACAATATTATTACAATTAGTTGATGAATTATTAACATAGTCAAAGAATTAACAACGACAAAATCTTAATCTGATGCTGGTGCTAATGATGAAAAAAAGACATTTCAATTTTTAAATAAATATAGAATAATAGCTATACATTTATAATGCAAATTTGATTTATATCGTGTAGCAAAAACTATTCATGCAATAGGTTCATCAAAACTTCGAATACCAACACATGAAAAATTGATGCTTTTGATTCAATTTATATTAATGAAATTGTTGATACACATGTTTTGATTATTAAACATCCATAAGATTTATTTCTTTTTTTTTTTTGTTATTTAGACTCTTCATGATTGTGAATGAGCTATAAATAATTTTAAAGTATTAACATGTAATACAATTTTATTACCATGAAGTTGAATTAGCATGAAAATTATCCGGATTATACTCATACATGTCCTGGTATAGAATTCAACATTTTGCGAAAAACATTTGAATGTATATCAAAAATTCTAACAGAAAAATTCCAATGTTGCTACTAAAACAGTCTATACTGTTTTACATATTTATAAAATTATTTGTGCTAAACCAACAAGTGAACTAACATCGAAAGAACATGATAATGATGATTAAATAAATGAAATTTTTCAGATAATAAATCCATATGTGTGATGTTTTTCATTTTATTTTTTTCTTTCTAGAAAGAACTTTTTATACATCAACACAATAGAAATATTTTACCAATAGTTTCAGGTAAATAAACAAAAAAAAATCGTTCTAAGGATTATGAAAATAAACAAAAAATCAGAAATCAATTTTCATTGAGTTTGAATTTTGACTATACTCAAACTAAGTTCATATGTAAATAAGAATTTTCTTCATATTAATTCAGAATAAACTTTAAAAAAAAATCAATGTCGTCTATTCGTACTACAACTGATGAAGAAGAACCTATAGTAACATGTAGTGAATTACTTGAACAAATCGAAGATGAAGAAGAAGAATTAGATCGTGAACGAGCACTCTATGGAAATTGTGATGTTGATACATGTACATATTCACAAGTACGTCACAAATAATCATTTTAATTCAAACAAAAACAAAACAACATGACTTATTTATTTAAGGGATATGTTAGACGACAACCATTATTTGCTTGTATGACATGTAATAATAATGACCAATTAACTGGTATTTGTGCAGCATGTGCATATCATTGTCATGTAAATCATGAAGTAAATGAATTATATACAAAACGGTAGAAATATTGAAATTTTTTTTGAAGTAAAAATTTTTTTCAAAATTTTTTTATTCTTTCAAGATTTTTTCGATGTGATTGTGGCAATTTTAAATTAAGTCATCAACCATGTAAATTATATCCAGTAAAAAAAAAAACTTTATTTTATTTTCATTCATATTTTAATAAATTTTCTAGACTAAAGATCCAGAAAATATTTTAAATAAATATAATGATAATTTTCGTGGAATTTATTGTACATGTAAATGTTCATATCCAAATAAAGAAAAAAAAGTTCGTATCCTTTTTTTTAATGTATACAAAGGATACTCCAAATTTTTTTTAACCAGCCTTTTAGACAACTATTCAAAAGCTACTTCTAGTGTTATTTTTCAAAGTATTGCTCCTCATGAACAATGCACTTGTGCATTTGTTTAGATTAGATTATGGAAGTTCTTTTTGGAATAGTCTTTTTTAGAAATTGCTTATAGCTTGTTTGAATATATGTAACATTGCATTGGAGTTCTTAATCAAATTCCATATAGTTGATATTTGAGCTTCGAAGGCAGAAAGAATTCTTATGGGTTTAGTTTTCCATGGCTTTCCATTTTCATAGTGAAAACGGAGGCCTCAAAGGCTAGTCTTTTATTTCGCAGTTGATACAGTTTGAAAACTTGTATTAGATCATTAGTAGCAGTCTAACTTCTGTTTCTTAGATTCGCATGGCATAAACTTGGTTGAAAGAGATTGAATCTCTAATTTCGATGATCCTTTGCTGTTCATGAATTGCTTTGTAACGCTTCAACTTTCGAGTTTTCTATTATATTTTGATCATCATAATCAAACTATGATCTGTCACTAGCGATAATGTAAAATATCATGTGAAGATAGGTTCCGCCAAATCTTTTTAGTAAATGATGACTCAATTGAATATGAAACTGTTTTCAGTCATAAATGAGTTGATAATGCATTCATCAAACATAAAACTTTGTAGAATTTAAAACAGACAAGAATAATTGAAATAACCACTGACGAAATGATGCTCGGAGTGTCATTCATTTATTCGTATAGTGCATAAGAATCATCTTCAATTATTACTGGAAAAATGTTAAAATTTCCTGCGATCACAATAAATTCAAGACGATCTGAAGGTGTGAAATGCCGTCATACTCATAATAAACAGGCACGACTTTCATTGTAAGTTACATCTATTTAATAGTTATGTCAATTCATAGTTTGAAAGTGTTTCCATGAAGATTTAAATTCATGTGAAAAATGTTAAATCACTAGCCGGAAAGAAATGTAAACGTAAAACGAAGCTCGAAATTTTTTATATAATCTTAAATGTGACTAAGCATTGTAATAGAATAGTTGCACTCATATTCCAGCTTTCACGAGAGTCAGACGAAAAAAACTTTTGTTGTATTCTATATAGAATATTGTTTTGTTATATTAGATAAATGATGATGAAATGATACAATGTATAATCTGTGAAGATTGGTTTCATAGTCAAGTAAGTTTCGTTTTATTTAGTTTACATTTTTCTATATTTCACTGAATGTGATTTTTTTAAGCATTTGGGTGTTCCATTACCAATGGAAGAAAATGAAATTAATCAAATGGATATAATATGTCAAGCATGTGTAACTAAATATTCATTCTTAGTTAATTATGATGGTTAGAAAGATATTTTCTTGTTTTCTTTTTTTACAATGTTATTTAAATTTAGAATCTCGTGGTGTTATTCTACAACCATCGATAGATAATAATGTAACAGGTAAGAATTTTCATCTAATCACTCTTTTTTTTTTTGTCTAATAGTTGATTTCTTAATGTAATTAGTTGCTAGTAATAATTCATCATGTCTTCTTCTTTCGAATAATAATAATAATACAGAAATTCATACAATTTTTTTACGTGAGGGTTGGAGAAAACGATTATGTCGTTGTGTTCAATGTTCTGTAAGTTATAATAATTAAAAATTTCAAATTGAAATTCTTTCTTATAATTATCTATTAGAAATTATATGATGAATTAAATTTAACAGCAATATTTGATGATGATGATGCTATACAAGAATATGAAAAACAAGCATTAGCTAAAAGTGAAAATCTTGATGCTGATAAAATTATAGCTGATTCATTAGAAAATCTTGGTTATGTACGAAAACTTGAAGTTTTACATGGTATAAATGAATTTAAAAAATCTCTTGGTGATTTTCTTCGTGAAAAAGCTAATAGTGATGATGTATTAACAGCTGAAGATGTGACAACATTTTTTACTAATTTAAAAGAAAAACGTAAAGAACAACAACAAACAACGTTCATACCTCCTGATAATTGTAAATTCTAAAAAAAAATTTATCTTTGTTGATATGTTAGGAATAAATATCAAAGTATCTAGAACAGAAAATATTTGTTTTTAAAGGTAATAAGTACGAACAGTAATAATTTTAAATCCTCAACTATATACAGATAAATCTTTTCGTTTAAAATTGAATTGAATCATCTTTGGTATTAATTGTATGACTCGATCAGTCACTTCTTGTACATGAGTGAATTACAACTTTATTGCACTGTTACTAGGAAGCTGCGAGTTCGAGTCTGGTCCATAAAAATGTAGATCTGCAGCTCCTTAATTGTTACATTCTAATGGGTGATACCGATTAAGCGAGCCAATATGATTTTTGTTTTTTTGTAAGCACTCAAATACACTTTAAGAAAGTCATTCGATAGAGAATATTTTGCTCTACAAAACTGTTACATTTGTTTTTCTAGTAATTTTTTTTCTGTTGGAATAAAATTTAAAATAATAACACTTAGTCAATTGTCCAACTTCGGCGATTAAAAATGATGCAATATTTTTAACAATAGTTTTTGGATATAGCAAGCATGCCAGCAAATTCTTCATCTTTTGATGTAAGTCTTAGAAGAAATATTTGCGAGAATAACCATGAAGTCAAAACTGAAAAAACGCCTCATCAGACAGGATTATGTGATTGTGTTTTTTTTTATTTCGATGCAACCTAATCATTTGTAGTCTTCAATTTAGTAATCATAACATTTTGTTCAGAACTAAATTTCACATTCGACAGTGTGAGAATGACTGTTTCATACACTAACTATCGCTTTAAAAAACATATTTTTCTAACATGAGTACGAAAAGTATCAATAGGTTTTATTCTCATGAACGATAGCATCAAGAACCTTAAAAAGATCGTAGAAGCGGAGAGCACAAAATTCTCTATTTATTAATGCTAACTGCGATACTTTTTTCGTTGGCGTTCATATTTTAAATTTTGTTTCAACAAAAAGAAATTAGATTTGAAAAACAAACGAAACAGTTTTGTAGAGCAAAAAAATTCTCCATTGACTGACTTTATGAAAATGTGCTGGAATAACCCAAAAAAGCAAAATTATATTATCCTATTTGATCTGCATCATCCATTAATGTATCTAAAAAATTGATTTTTGTTGCTATCTACTATTAAAACATGTCATATAATCAAGTTCTTCTTTTCTCGTTCAAATTTTGGAAGTTAGCAGAATTGGAGAACATACTTTGCAGTTTTCTAATATAAGACTGATTGGCATTTTTAATCATAGGTTTTTTTAATAATTTTTTTCAAGTCTCATATGTGCAGTCACTATTCGATTTTCTGTCACGCGAGTTTAAAAATAAACCTGTGATTAAACTATCGGTTTATTGCTGAATGAGAACGAGTGAATGGGGAATAAGTCGATTAAAAAAGAAGAGAAAAATGTATTGTTTCTTGTTTATCAAAGCTATGAAATAAAATTTAAAAATTTGTTTGATACGTTACACATCACGAGAGATTTTTCATTTTGATTGACATATAACTCTCTTGTGGTATTGTAATTTAAGATGAAACTTTGATCAATTTATCAATTCATTGTAATTAATCATCATTGAAAACATCAACATGAGAAAAAGAAAAAAATGTCAATGCGTCACGCGAGAATATAACGTGCATACTACTTGAAAATTAAGGCCAACGTAAATATATTATTTATATTAGTTTAGTTCTTATCTTAGATATTATGAAAATAACTGCAAACTGATTCAAAATTGTGTCTAATGAAAGTCAACTAGACATCTAGATCTACTCTATGTTAGAATTTGAGCTTTTCACCTCTTATACTCATAGAGATAGAAGTAACATTAAACTCATTAGAATTTTTTGAATCATTCTTACAAATAGCAATTACTTCCGCATTCTGTCAGTTCCCATTTTTTAAAACTAATAACTTGGTGCCGATTTTTTGAGAGGTTCAGGATAGCAAACAATAGTTATAATGCAATAAAACGCGAGCAAATCATAGAAAAACTACTAAGTTAATTGGAGCGAGTGATAAATCAAGATGAAAAGCAGATACATAAACATTGATGCACGGTTTTTTTTCTTGTTATGTTTAAACAGTTTCGATTAATAAACTTGATTCAGTGTTTTTTATATAACATTCTTAATAACACGACGAAAAAATCCTTACAAATAATTTCAAAAAATTTCTATAAACTCTATATTAGTTTTATCCAGAGGTTGTCAAGATTGGCCGAAAGGATCGATTACTGAGAAGATAGGATCTACAACACTTGAAAAACTCTTGTGACAAGGATTGGTAAGCAAAAATGAAAATTTTCCATGATTGGAGGTCATCACTATTTATATCTCTGTAAGTAAAAGCGATAAACTATCAGCTTATTCTATTGAAAAACATATAAGAAAAGAATATTATTTGAAGACCATCAAAACTTATTAAACACCCTTTATTAATATTAGCGTCCAATCTTGGATTCAACATTAGACGGCCATTAATTCAGGCTATTCTCAGATTCATCAGTTACAATACGGTGTTTTGAATGGTGAAAGCCGCAGCTTTTTACCTTGATCCTATCAAAAGTTATTCGAAATTAAAGACTGTCCGGTAACTTTTGGCTCATCCTGTATGTGGAGTTGTTCGTTCAGTCCAGAGAGAGTGTGAGTGAAATGAACAACTACACCCACATGTTTCATGTTAAATTCATTGATATTTTTTTGTACTATTTGATTTTGGTTAGATATTGTATTTTGTTGAAAATAAAATTTCATGTGCCGTAGTTAACTTTTACTTTAATGTAATATGTTAATCGGTTCGACATTAACCTAGGCCAATTTGAAATTTACCTACGATTTTCAGGCGATTCCTTCGAGAGAACATATCCAACTATTAATCACCGATCGAAGTGGTAGTAGGATTCCGTAAGACTGGAAAAGCCTGAAAAGAGTTCTCTCCATATACGTTCCTTATGGAATTATGACTGTTTTATCAAATTTTCGACTTATATTTCTATGAACGTCTTGCCATAAGCCAAAAATCAGATAAAACAATTGTAACTCAATAAGGAACGTCTATGGGGGAGAAATTCTTTCAGATTTTTTCTAGACTCATTGTGTTTTACTGATGAACAAAATATTCACTTCGATCGGTGATCAATTGTTGGATATGTTCCCTCGTTAAATTGAACATATTGTAACTGATCAATTCAAAAGTGGTCTGAACTAAATATCCATCCAATGTGAGATTCTAGATTGACCTAGACGGATCTGCAATTGAACGCTAGACATTAAATTTAATTTATTTTCATGTTTTCATCCACTGTAGAATATTTTTATTCTAGTTTTTTATGAATTAGTTCAAACACAACGACAAGAAAGAATATAAATACATAAATGACAATGAGATGTATAATTTTGAGATATATATATATATATATTGATAGGTAAGAAAATAGATGGGAGACAATGAAAAAGAGTTTCACTATTGCAATGACATAAACAGTTTTAAATGCGCTATATATAAGAACAATTAGATAAAGATGTTTCGATGCAATAGAGTATTAATATTCTTCTAAAAGGAAAAAATTGTTGACATGAATAGAGAAACATTTTTACCGTGGAAATAAACAAACAAGAACAAGAACAAGAACAACAAAAAGATACTTTAAATAAAGATCAACACATCACTACAATTCCATAAGAAAAAGACATCTGACACAATACACAACAAGTTACAATTATTTTTTCTAGTTCAGTTGAGCAACACTTTCTTGGAGAGAAATTTTCACTAATTAATTTCCATGTCGACGATTATTAGTTACTGTATCTAAAATTATCATTTATTGACGTATATATAATTTTTTTTGTTATTTACCTCCTAAGAAAAGTATTTCTTTAGCCATATCTGAACCAATAATTAAACTACCATGAAATTGATTACTAGTTCCAGCATGAAGATTCTATAATAAAAATAATAATAAAATAGATAATACATATCTATATAAACAATAAAAACAAATATACTTTAATATGATGGAGTACAGCTGATGAATAACTTGATGCAAATTTTTTACAAAATGGACAATTATAACGATGACTTTTACCTAGAGTTTCTTTATAAAGTGTTGATACAGCTAAAACAAAATAAATAAATAAATATCATAATCAAAATTTTTTATTTCAAATAAACTTACGAATTTGTTTCAAATTTTTCATATCACTATCTGATGATAGTAATCGAGCTTGTTTCGAATGAATTAATGTATGTTGATTCTAGAAAAAAAAAAGGATATTTTATGATTTATCGAATTTTCAACGTAATTGTAATTCATTTTTTTTTTTTGTTATGTGTTTTCAATCTATTGCAGAGTATGACGAGGAAAACTGAATTAAGGAATTTTACTTGGGCATAGATCTTATAGTTCTTATAATATCCTGAAAGGCTCAGCGAAAATCGATGCTTCTGTCACAAGATAACAGAGTTGTAAAACTAGTGGTTTCTTGCAAATGATTCATAAAAATCTGGTTTTTTTTTCCAGTATACAATACCTTGAGAAGAAACCATCTATTTTTGCTGATACTTTCAGGATATTATAAGGACTATGGAATCTATGTCGGAGTAAAATTTCTTGATTCAGTTTTCCTTGTAATATCCTACAATAGGCTGAATATTCAGTAAAATGGTCATGACTTAAGAAGAAACCGCTAATAGCACATATATCCTCTTAGAACTTATATTTGCACAATGGGCTCTAATAATCAACTAAATGTGAGCCCGAATGGATGTTATCAGTTGGAAGTATTCCTTCGTCAGTTACATAAACAACAAAAAAAAATAGAAATTTTCTAAAATTACACAAGAAATCAACTGATTTATTATATAATTATGCTCTTTCTGATTCTAAAATTTTTGTCAAAATTATGGAATACACTTCGACTTATCGCTGATAACACTCAAATTAAAAGCAACATCGGGCCTCAATATGATAAATGTAGATATATATGTACACATTACTATTGCTTGCACTAAGTTAGTTCGTCACACAACAATTCAACATCATCAATATCAAGGACTAGATATATAAGACTGTTGAATATCAGCGAGTAGGAGAAGTTCGTAATCGGACTCAATCCGATAATTATTTTTATGTTCAGAACTTGAACTGTACCCAGACTTAGGCACTAAATCGAATCATACGTGTCGGTTAATTAACTCGATTACAGCGTTCCAGTTAGTTATACTTCAATATTCTATTTGACGTCAAACAATGTTGATGATATTAATTTCGACATGATTAATAATATTTTGTGGACTATTATAAAGTAACAGTACTTTCTAAGTGAATGCATAAGGATCGATTCTGACAAGAAAACACAGGGAATCGATGAAATTTCAAAGCATTATTTCAGATCGACAACTCTGTGGCTATCCAGTCCGGAATATTACTGCGAAGTTCTAGTGAAAGCCACTTGTTTCCAAAAACCGTAATCATCGACCTGAGCTGAGCTGCAGTTAAAAATTCTATGCATTGTTAATGATCACTGAAGTGTAATCTTCACTATTGAGCCTAATTTCTTATCTACACCGTTGCAATTTATGAAATACAATAGGACAAAACGAACATTTCGATAAAGTGTATTTTTTTATTGCAAATTAAATTCAAATCTAATCAAAAATTTTAATAAGCAAAAATAATCATATAACTATTATCGTTTATTCATTTTCTCATTTCATTAGTAAATAAGCCAATTCATCTAATGTTCTATTAAAAAAATGTTCAACATGCTTATAGATTTCGACATTTCTTAAAAACTATATCTTTCAATCTTTAAAAGATTTTAAATATTAAGATTTTATAATATATCCTATTGTTACTAACAAAAAATAATGAAAAATCACTAAAGATCTTTGAAATATTCTTAATAACTTACAGTATATGATAAAGAATTTGATGCAAATGAACAATGATGACATTTATATAAATTTAATGGATTTTCTTGATGACATGATCTATGATGATCATATTCTAGAATTGTTGTTGATATATATGGACAATAAGTACAATAAAAAGTTTGTGATTTTTTTAGTTGTTGTTCAATAAAGGATCGTTTTAAAATTGTTTGTCGTATTGAAAAATCAGCATCACAAGCATACTAAAAAAAAATAGACTTTTTTGAAGAAAAAAAAAAACAAAAAGAGAATTATATAAAAACTCTACATACATGGCATGGAATTAAATTATTTAATGAATTTTTTTTTGGATGTTTTTTTGCAATATGTACAATAATTTTTGTTCGATATTGATGATTATATCCACAGAATAAACAATAATAAAAAGGTTTTTTCTTATAAGTTTTTAATCGATGACGATGAAGATGTTGTCGTATATAATTTCTATTTACTGTACGATATAAACATTTTGTACATTGATATAAAGAAACAACAAATTTTCCATGAGATTTTCCTTGTTGAGACTTTAAAAAAAAAATAATTCAATATATATGATTTAGAATTTCTATAAAGAAAATTTTACTTTTTGAATTTTTGAACAAATATGTTTATCTAATTCATGAATTTTTGATGAATGATATGCACAATCCATACAAGTAAATATACGTTTAGGTTTTACTATCGATATTTTATTTGGTATTGTTATAAGAAGTGGTTGTGTTAATGTTTCAGTTGTAGATATTGATGTATAATTATCTGGACGAAGACGATCAAAAATACATTGTTCAAATTCAGTTTTATCTTTAATTTTTTCCCAAATTGATTTTTTTAAATCTTCCCATTTTATTTGACGAAAATCTGTAAAACGAGCTAAAACTTTTTTTGATACAACAAAACCAAATGTACGGTCATATTCTTCATAAGTTTTTTCAGCTTCTTCATTTGACATTTCATAATAACCATTTAAATTTGGTTCAACTTTATGTCGTGCTCGTATATGACGTAAACAATCTGTACGCCAATTTGTACGATAAAAACAATATGGACAACGATATGGTTTAAATGATGGACGTGAAGATGAAGAAGAAGATAATTTTGGTGTTTCTAATGATAATGATTTATTTATTCGATCATCTTCAAATACAATAATTGAATCTTCTGGATGGTCATCAACAACAATTTGATTTGTATCAGTTTTATTAGATTCAATCATTAATAATGCAGCTGCTTCATCATCCGTAACATCAACTGTTCTTGCATCAGCTATACTTATTTTTAAATCATCATCATCATCATCATTATCAATATCATTTTCATGTTTTAATTGATTATTATTTATACTTGACATTGTTGCTGATATAAGACTATCAATTTGTGGTATATATTCTAAATAATGAAAATTTCGATTTTTTAATAAATCATCTTCAGATGTTTCATGCATAGTTTTATGATGACGTTTAACATCATAACGCCAACGATAACCACGATAACATAATGAACAATAATATAAACGATTTGGATTAAAATTTGGATGTGTTGAAAATTTTTGATAAATTATATTTGATGAATTTGTTAAATGTTGTGAATTTGTATCAGATGTAATTAAATTTGTATGATTATTATTTTGTTTAATAATTTTTGTATGATTTGTTTCAATATGTTGTTCAATATATCGAGGATGATTTGAACGAAATTGACATAATGAACATTGATATTGATGTTTAGAATCATGACGACTATGTAATTTTGTATCAAATGCACGTTCTCTCATATATGCATTTATTGTTTGTTCAGCTTCTTCATGTGATAATTGTAAAACTTCAAAATTTTGATTTGGATGTCGTTTTTTAGCATGACACTATATTAAAGAATTAAGATCGATTATTATTTATTATAGATAAAAGAAAAAGAATTTTTAGAATTTGTTTTCAATAATAAATATAAAAATTTTAAATGTTTCTAAACAATTTTGTTAAAAATAATATGTTTTCTTAGATATATAATAAATAGATTTGTATAAAGAAGACACCCTTCTGTGTTAACTATAGGTTTCTATGAATGACTTTCAACTAAAATTGAAAAGAAGCATATTCTAATTTGAGATTCAAATTACTAAAGAAAACACATCTATGAATGAACAATTGTATGCCTACGCATAAGATACATATTACAGGAAATAAGGTCATCTCCATGATTCTTATAACATTGTGTTCGGAAATCCTGATTTTCTGGATACTTAACACGGGTCAAAATGAAACCTATAATTTACTTTAGTCTCAATTGATCATTATTATCTAAGGATTGGCTTACTTTTTCCTTTTTTTTTTTATTGTAGTATACTACTCAACATTATACAAATAAATCATTTACAATACCTGAATATACCATCGAAGATTTGCACGCCAACCACAAATTGAACACATAAATGGTTTAATATTAATATGTGTTGCAATATGAAGTTTAAGTTTAGTTAATGTTGGTGAACTAAAATAATAAAAAAAAAAGAATCAATAAGATGATAAACAAAAAAAAATATATTGATCTTACGAATGTTCACAATGTGGACATTGAAATTTTTTGAAAGATTTTGTAAATGAATTTTTATTATGTGATGTTGATTCAGATAAATTATTGATTTCTTGTTGATATTTCCAAAGACTTAAAATAATAAAAATTAAGTTTGTTTTATTTTTTCAAAAAGCAAAAAAAAAAAAAGAAAAGATTTTCATACGCATCATCTTCATCATCATCAATATCTTCTTCGATCATAATCATTTCATCATTTCCATTTGGAAGAACTTCACCATATGATTGTATATTATCAATTAAAAGTGCTGATAAACCATTATCATTATTATTATTAGTATTATTATTATTATTATGCATGATATCTTCTTGTGTATGTGTAGAATAATTTCTATGATTTTGTATTTCATGTTGTGAGATATCTTTTAACCAAGATGTTGTATATGAACAATATTTACATTGATATGTTTTTGTAAAATTTTCAACTGTTGTTGTCGGTGATGGTTGTGGAGGTAAAGATTTAACTTTAAGACGAATTTTATAATGTCCAGTTGCTGATGGTGGTAATGGTACATTTGTATCAAGTTTTCCAACATATCGACCAGCTTGTGCATGACTTATTTCATGTTTTCGACGTATATGTGCTGTACAATCATGAAAATTCTATTAAATCAAAAAAAAAAAAAAGATTAAAAATTACAATATTTTCCTTTTTATAATTGAAATTACTTTATAAGTTAAATGACAAATTCGACATTGAAAATTTTTTTGAATTGGTTGTATTGTTGAAGAATAAAGTGAAGGTGATGTAAGAATAGGAGTTGAATTAATTGATTTTGTTGGACTATTTGTAGTTTTTGGTGCTATTGGTCGTTGTGAACTAAGATTTGAATGTAAAAAATTTTCATTACGAATTATATCAGGCTAAATTTTAAAATAAAATAATTCTTTTAAAATTTTATACAAATAAAAAAAAAGAAACCTCGGTAAATCTTCGATCATTTTTATCTGCTGTAATAACACGATTCCAAAAATGAATAGAACCTAAATAACAAACAAAAAACAAATCAATTTATAAGTTTGTTTTTTTTTTTTATAAAGAAGAAAAACCTGGATCGACATTTGATTGTTTAAATATTGGTAATGATTGCCGTGGTGCTTGAGAAATAATCTTCAGAACAAAATAATTTTAGAGCAAAAAAAAAAAAAATCTTGTGCTTAAAAGCATACTTGATGACTAAATGCCGGTTTACGTCTCGATCGTTTTTCATTTGGTAATAAGGATACATTTTTTGGTGGTGCTTCACTTTTACTGGCAGTTTCTAAATGTAATACAGAAAAAGTTACCAAAAAAAAAAAAAAAGATGATTGATAGTATCGATAAACAAACCTTCACTATGTGCTTCATTCAAATGACTAATTAATTCTGGCAAACTTGTGCCATTGAAACTACATTCAGGACAAATAAATGCTGTACCATCTGTGTCGTCAGTAGTATCCATCATCATTTTTTTATCTGAAATAGAAATCACGAAAACGAAATAGAATTGACCGTCGACAAGATTACTGCCTCTCTCTCTTCCCCTCCCTTCGAATACAATGATTGTGCGCGTGTATACTGCCGTTGTCTATCATTAGAAGAAGAAGAAGGAAAAAAAGAAGAATAGACATATGTGCGTCATGTTGGGAGAGACAGACAAAACAACAAGACATGCAGTAGGAGATAGATTATGTATTTTGAATCTTTTTTTTGTTTTGTTACAGATAGAACAAGTATGGACAAAGTAATATTATTTTCTTAGATGTATATCGTTTGTTTTTTTCAAAAAAAAAAAAATAATAAATAAATGAATATGATTTTTGTATATCTTGTTTGTGTACATATTCTTCTTTCTATTCCAAGTAAACAACAGACACATACCTTAGTAGTTACCTCAGTCTTTCTTTTTTTTTTCTTCTCTTTCCCTTCGTATGCAACATCGAACGAGCATAGTTAGAATGTCTGCCAAGGTTCGCGCGCAATGCGCTCTGGCACAGCCGACAACTATTGCAGCTCGCTTCGACGGGAAGCAACATTGTCAATTTCTTGCCTGTTCTTCTTCTTTGCTTTTGGGAAGAGAGTGCAAGTAAGGGCATATGCACGACTTAACTATAGATGCTGCCTGAAGAATAAAAGCAAGTACTCATGCCTAACATCATATAATGATGATAGTGATGATGATGATGAAAAGGAATAGCACACAAATAGTATTGCTGTCTATGTTAAGAAAAAAAAAACGAGTGCATGTAATAAAGATGGACTTGGCCAACTGGTTTTTTTCTACCAGACACACAAAGACAACCATAAATCATATACATCACCCGTTACTTTTGCATTATAAAAAGAGATATAAAATCAGAAAAAAATGCGTAATACATCAGAATACAGCAAAAAAAAGAGAGAACTATATCAATCAATCGATTACTCGAAGTGGACATAAAAAAAACGATGAATAAAGACAAGAAGAAGAACAGTAACTATCTAACACATCATGTCACCTTTCTATTTTGACCAATCTCTTTCTTCTCGTCTCTCGTTCTTTCCTCATTTTCTACGACTTCCTGCGCCCTCATTTCATTAGATCACATGTCCTTTAATGCTGACAAAAAAAAAATGGGAAAAAATATTCCTTTTTCCATCATTATTGATACAATCTTTAGTATAAATTTTCGTTATTCAACCATTGTTTTTTTCTTCGTCTACTTGATTAAATAAACTTTCTATTTGTTGCTTTGTTTTATTATTTTTTTTATAAAAAAAAAACCTTCACAAAAAAAATTAATAATAAACATTATCTAATGAAAATGATCTTAATCAATTAATTCGTTAGTCATTTAAATGGATGAAAATAATACAAGCTTACTTTACATGTATATTTTTTTTTTCTTGTATAAAAATGTATGCATGGTATTTGTTTCGAACAAGTAACAATCGTTACTGTTATAACCCTTACTGTAGTGGGTTGTTTACTGAATGAATTCTTCTCTTTTTCCCCTACCCTTTTATTCGTTCGCCCATCTCCTAGATTGCTGCTGCTGCTGCTATTACTATTCTATACTGGTGCGTATGCCGAGGAAGAGAACACGTCCGCTCGCTTGCAAGGATAGAAGCGCACAAGCACGCACACACACGCACATATATATATATATATATACTAAAAGCCAATGCATTTGTTTGCCCGTTCATCACATTGTATGGACGGACGGAGGAATAGATGGATAGACGAGAGAAGAACATAAGCGAACGAAGAATCGAACGATGATTATCATCTTCTCCTCAGATGCTTCCCGAAAGCAATGGTCGACAGGCTGACTGTAAGCGTGCATACGGCATCAGCTTTTCTCTTTTGTCTGTCCGTGTTCTCGACACAGGTAGATGTGAGAATGAGTGGGTGTATATGCATGCTGCGAAAAAGAGAAGAACAGACGAATGAAGCAATGGCTGATAGTTAGTCTAGTGAGAGAGATCGGGAGAAACGATTGCAACCAGTAGGAATACCGGCATTTTACTTGATGATTGCGTGATCAAGTAAACTGATGTTGTATGTTGTATGAATGTGTGAAATGCAAAGAATGCCATTTGATATAGCAACAACTTGAGTGTTACACAGAAAAAGAAAAAAAAAAGACTACAAATAAATATCATTTATATTGGATTTTCGGATTTTCATCACGAGAAAATATTTTTTATTCTATATTCAATAATACTCTTTTCTTAGAAAATATTTTTTTTTTTCTATATAAACATATATATTGTTTTTACGATATAATATCATGAATAAGTTATTACAAATATGAAAAATTCTTAAAAAGAATTATCCAGATATTTTCTTAATTGTATAGAATTCCACATTTTGATTGTTTAGTTACATTATATATATATATATATGTTTGAAATTCAATAATGACACATGATTCTATTGAAATATTCAATTCGAAATGACATTTGAAATATGAAATCCAATGCAGTATGTTCAGGAATTATTGTTTTGATTGAAAAATGCGTTGGACAACTTTTTTTTTGTGGTCAAGTAGACATTCTTATTGGAAATTGTGACTTTTAATCGATTATCGAATACATTTTTGTTTTGTATCCCGTTTTCTTGCATATTGACTAGAAAAGGGAATGAAGAATTGTTCATTGTATTCTACGCACTTCAAAATATTGTGAATTTAATTAAATTCACAAAAAAAAATTGAATGATCTTAAAATTGTCTAATTGAAATATTAAACTTTCATTTTCTATTTAATATTTTTAAGGATGAATTCATAAGTTGAAAGCACATTTTTTTAAGTGCGTAATTGTTTGATTTATATATTATCTATTCAGTTTGCTAAGTATAATAAGAACAAAGATGACTTTGTTTTTAGCAAAAGAAAAAGCATGAAGAAGCTGAATAAGCAACACATTTAATCTTGAATCTTGTAAGAAATACTTAGAGTGCGACATTCATGCATTTAAAAGTGCTAGCACAACCCAACATTTAAATAATTAAAATAGAGAGAAGAAATAATTAAAAATAAAAGTTGTTTTTTGGCTAAGTTCATTTGTCTTATTATTGATTATAAGAAGAATTTCATGTGACTTTCAAGGTATTTCGAATTTATGAAGTTCTTTATTTCTACTTTCATATTTGTATTCATTATCAATTAAAACTGAAATATAAAAACCATCAACTTTATTAATTTTCTATTGCTTTTTGGAGAAAGTGCAGTTATTTTAAAAAATACAAAGAAAAAGAAACTAAAAGAGATTCTGAAACTGACACTACAATTTAAAAAAAGTAGAATAACTCAAAATGAGGTTTTTTCTTATATAAGATAAAAGTTAAAAATAGAAAGTAATTTGTTAATTTATTAATGTTTTTGACTTTGAATTGTTTTGTGCATATTATCGTTAAACTTGATAAAATATTTGTCGGCATTTTCACGTGAAGTCATTTTTCTTGTTTCATCTGAAAATTTATAACCAATTTCTTGTCGACCTTTTTTTAAACATTCAAATGTTGCTTGACAATATTCCATAAGTGGTTCACCAAATGCATGACTACCACCAAGATTTGTTTGTACAGCTGGTGGTATGATTTCATAAACTTGAATATTCTTTATTTCGTTCATTAATTGATAACGTAAACTCATTGTAAATGAATGTATAGCAGCTTTTGTTGCTGAATAAATTGGTACTGATGCTAATGGCATAAAAGCTAAACCTGATGATACATTCATAATAGCTGTTGTTGTTTTCATTTTTCGAAAATGATTTATAAATAAATGAGATAAATGCATTGGTGCAGATATATTTATTTGAATTTCTTTTTCTCGTTCTTCCCAGGAAATATTTTCTGATGCTATTTCATTTGGAATAAATGGAGAACGTTGTTGAATACCTGCATTATTAATAAGAATATTTGTTTGAGGATATTCACAGATTATCCATTCATATAAAGCTTGTCTTTCATGGGATTTTTCAACATCATTAATATGAGAGATGACTTTTTTCTTTCCAATACGATTTAATTCATCAACAGCTTCTTTTAATTGTTCTTCACGACGGCCTGTTATTATAACAGTAGCACCTGCTTGAACAAAACATCGTGCAAGGCCAAAACCAATACCACCTGAACCACCAGTAATGAGAACAGTTGAAGATTCAATATCTAATGGTTGTGAATAACATTCATCAGCCATTGTGTATTTAATCAAATAGAAAATACTTAAATGTAGATAATGGAAAGCAAAAATAAATCCTCAAGTACAAGAAGAAATAATGAGATGGCATGCTCGTACTTTTACATCTGGGTTTTATATAGCACGCAATTAATTTTTTTTTTCTTTTCTTTTTCTGTAGTGGTTGTTCTTCGCAACAACTATGTCTACTCATTTTTTTTTTCTTTAGTTAAATTTCTATGAAGTGTGCCATGCATAACAAACACATGAAGAAAACAATACAAATATTTGTTGTTAAACTATACTTTTTAATATTGTATAAATGAATTTCTTCTTTTTGGTTTATCTTTTGTTTCCTAACAGTATTACGCTGGGAGAAAGAACAGTAATGTTTTTCTTTTTTTTATTGTAGTTCATTTTCTAATGATTATGGTCGTCGTCTATATAGTTAGGCATTAAAGAAAAAGAAAGAGACATTTTTACACTAACGAATCGATGAATAGAAAATGACTTACAAGTCATATTATGAAAAAAATTTTAATTTTTTACATCATAATGAAACTGATATGAGAAATGAATTTTAATCAGAGAAAAACATTTAATGGTAAACGTTTGACCTATAAAACTATGATATTATAAGAGTAAGAAACTATTTTTATTTAGTGAACATATCAATAATGTTTGTAAGGTGCGAGCAATTCAAACTTCGAGTAAAACTTTTTTTTACACCATTTGATGGAGCGTGAGCTGTTGATCACGAAAAATTTGAAAAGTATCGTTTTTTTTTAAAAAATCTCATCTTTTTCAAAAAGTACAAAATTTTCTACTTCATCCTTTTTTTCAGATTTAGCATAAAAAAACAGAGTACAGACAAGTTGTTAAATAGACTCTAATCCCAAAAATATTATGATGGTAGCGCTTCGAATTGCAATGGATATCATGCGTATAGGTCGATTTTGTAAGCCTATTTAGTTTTTCTACGTACGCGATGACGTTGAATATATTATCTCATTCGAGGCGTCATATCTCCGTCACAAAAGTATCCATTACATTTTTTTCTTTTCTTGTCGTTGTTGAGAAAAATCTGTTTTTGTGAATTTTGGACTAAATAAATAGAATTTGGCTCGTATTTCTCTATTTTCTTTATAAAAATTAAGCTCTTGTGCAATAATTTTATTAGATTTGGAATTAGCACGAAAAACTGAATCGATTGATGTATGTTTCGAGAAATTTACTTATCCTTCATTTTTTGGTGAAAATTTCAGCCAGATTTTCTCTGAAAATTAAAAAAAAACTGAAGTCAACAGAAAAGGTTAAATTATATATCAATCGATTCAGTTTTTCGTGCTGATTCCGAATATGATAAGATTATTACATGAAAGCTTAGTTTTTATGAAGAAAATAGAGAAATACGAGCCAATTTCTATCTATTTAGTTCAAAATTCAGAAAAACAGATTTTTGTCAACAAAGAAAAAAACACGATACATACTTTTGTGACTAGCGTTACGGATGCATCGAATGAGATAAAATATTCGACTTCATCGCTTTCGTAAAGAAACTGGATAGGTTTACAAAATCGACCTATACATATGATATCCATTGCAATTCGAAGCGCCACTATCAAAAATATTTTTGAGATTAGAGTCGATTTAACAACTTGTTTGTACTCAGTTTTTTATGCTGAATCTGAAAAAGGATGAAGTAGAAAATTTTGCACACTTTGAAAAAGATACGTTTTTTGAAAGAAACGACAACTTTGAAATTTTTCGTGATCAGCAGCTCACGCTCGATCAAATGATGTAAAGAAAAATTTTAGTCAAAATTTACATTGCCGTCACTTTAATCGAATTGACTGATCGATATTTAATGGTGTTAGCATAAATTGTTCATGTATTGATAAGAAATCAAAATAACAAAAATCATTCAATTCTAAACTTAAATAGTAAATATAATCTTTTTATAGTATTATTTGAATAAATATATGAATCCCAATTCAGAAAAAGACGATTTGAATAAAAAACATGTGATCCTATGTATAAAATAGTTGAATTTAAAATAATTACTTCTATAGTCTGAACTAGATAAATATTTATTTGATCAATTAGAAAATGAATAATTCAATGTATGTAAATATATATATATATATGAATAAAAGAATAGTAATTGAAGAAAGAAGATCATCGCCGAAACAAAACCTATTATTTATTGATGAATAAGAAATAGATGATCAAAGTACTTGAGAGAATTTAATACAACTATAGTATAAATCAATAAATGCAAATCTTCAAATAAATTCTGTACTCCTGATAAAGAAAAATCATATAAAAAAACAATATCTACTTATGCTTACTTACCGTTAAGTGTTTCATTACGATTAAAGTAGAACAGGCGAAACGATGAAAATCTTGTTTAGCAGCACAATATGTACTGGTCTATGTTAACAAGTGTCGTGAACATTGGAAAAACGTTTTCTTTGTAGAAAAGGGAACACAAACTTTATGAGAAGTTTCATTTTGCTATTCAATGAATTTCTTGTTCAATGGGCGTACTAAATCATCTGTTATTTTCCTTTTTTTTTTTAACTTCTACATCTCTACTAATTTCTTTGTTTTTCTTCATTACAAAGATAGTTCTAAGATGCCCTGCCCTTTCCCGGACACAATTTTTTTGTTTTTCTTATGCTCTACATTTACTTCTGAGAGTCTTCTATGTATTAGACCTGCAATAGAAATAAACCAAAAATATAGGCGACCGAAAACGTTACTAGCACCTACGAAAAAGTTTCAGTTGAAATGAACGTACCACTTCAGAGAAGCGGAGATGCGGGAGCAAGTCCGGCGCCTTGGGACCTCCATATCTCTGTGAAGAAAGCATCTGATAAATGCGAAGTCTCTGCCAAATTTTACTCCACTCATCGAGATGTATTTACATTTAAGGTCTCAATTTTTTCTGATGCCTAGTTCTCCAAGAGTGCAGAAAATGGACATTGAGGAGTTCACAAAACTTTTTTGTAAAACTACGAATATTTACTATTCCGTCTTTAACTGTTCCTTGGCTTAGATTGGATTGTATCGAGACCGAAAACAAACCAAGACTCTCAGTCTTAATAAATCTCGATTGGACTTAGGGGAGGACAATTACGCTTTCATTAGTCGGTAACTGGTAGTCGAAAGTTTGCCAATTTGATTTTCTGGTCGAGGAAGAAGTATTTTAATGAGAAAGACCTATTCCTTATAAAACTTGCCTAAAGATTTTTAGGAACGAGAAATCCGAATCTATGGATAATTCCTCAAAATTTGTGAATTCGATTTTTTGATCAGGAAAAATTCTGTTGATGAAAATAACGGTGTTTTATAAAACTTGTCTATACCGTAGGAAAGTGATCTCTCCTGACCGAAAAAAAAAATTAAGTTCAAGAACTTCGATAAATCACCTATAGAGTCGGATTCCTCGATCTGGAAAATCTTTAATCAAGTTTTATAAGACAAATTGTTGTTTTCCTAAAATAGGTTTATCTTCACTCAAAAAAATCCATCTCGCAGCTTTTTCATTACTTGCTACTGGGTAACCCAACAGTAACTGAATACCTCTACCTGCAGAGAAACAGTTTGAAGTTCTGATTCTGTGGAGACTTTTGATCTATTCATCAAGACCTACTCGCCCCAAAACAAAAAAAAATTTTAAGAGCTGTTTTCCAAAACATTTGGAACGGGAAATGTTCCTCTTAAAACTAAGACAGGGATTAATCAAAAGTGAATCCCTTGGTTTCAATACACGTCTAATCCAGATAAGTAGAGTAATATTAATACGAAATTCTGTAAACTGAATATTATCCATATTAAACAGGGAGGGTCGTAATCGACTGTATACAGAGAAATACGACCATTCACATCGACCAGTATTACGATCGTTTATCTTCTTGTCGTATAAATATAAATAGGGCAATTTACGACGATAAAAATCGCTTGTTTACTGGCTTTGTACATGGAAGTTGCATACATCTTCTATTTTACTCTGTAATATGGCCATAGAGAGTATACGATCGTAATGCTGAACCATTGTATACTGAGAAATACGGAATATATACGGGCTTCCTATTTTTTCATCTGGGTATCCTACACTCACTTCATATATAATTCATGCATATTATCTTAATATATATTCTCAGTGCTCTTGAAAGCGATGTCAAATTATTCAATAATTTTCCCTGAATGCACATACTCTTTGACTTTGTTTTTTCTTCTCTAACATTATTTTGCTCATTTCCACCTCGACGAACTTTATTTTTCTTTTTTTTCTTCCGTTCTCTCAAATAATTAATGCTGTTCAGGTGAGTACATTCGAATCAGTTCCGGTCGTAAAACTCCGGAAATCGATGCAACGTTGGAAGTAATATTTCAGGTTTGAAAGTCACCGGAAAAATCAGCAGATTTCCGGTTTGAACCATTGCTTCTATGCTCCATCGATTTCCGGAGTTTTTAGCTAAATACGATGATTTTCCCGTATCCTTCCGATGAAATTCGTTTGTTTCTGGAGGCCACAATTAGCGATTTGCTTAAGTACAACATAATAAGCATATAGGATTGTTTCTATTTATATAATATTTATTTGTCGAACAAATGGTAACCTACCATATTACTCTCTCTTTTGAATTGTTGCTGCTTATAACACTGTGCAAATTGTTTCTATGAGCGAGTTTTAAATCAGACAATGAATTTTAGAATGATCTTTCTTTCTCGTATGGTGAGGACTTTTATGTCAATGCATATTCTATCATTGATAAATATTTTACGAGTTTCATTATTTATTCATAGTTCTTGAATTAAATATGGTGTTCATTCGATTTCTAAACACAATGAGAATTTTTAGAGATGGGATCGATTCAGTTCGATACCATCTCTAGAAGTTTTACATGATTTGAATTTATTTATTACGCAAAAATTGATGCGCCATTCATACACTACCTACAAAACATCTTTGATCAATAATGTAAGATACAGATACTTTAGAGAATATGATCGACGATAGTTGCATGTCATTTGAAAACAATAATTCGAGAAATCTTTTCATAGATTTATGAATTGTATTGTACAGTTCATGATAAATAATATTGTATTATTTCACTTAAAATAAGTTTTCAATAGAACATATGCGAACGAAATGATAATTGATGATAGAAAACTCTGATACTGCAATTTCATATTTGGAAGTATGTCAAAACCTTTAGCTTACCATGTAATACGAGTTTCGAACGCAATTTAAAAAGTTAGAATTTCCAAGTGAAAATTCACCACCAAAATCAACAAATTCATATTGTGTGTTTTTTCTGATAATCTAATTTTTGTACCAACAAATTTACCAATACTTCTTACGTAGAATATATTGACTAAGATAATCGTTTTAACAATATGCAATAAAAATCACATTTTCAAACGCTGTGACAAGTATTGATACGGTAAGAAAAATGATCATCACTTTTTTGTTGTTTATCACCGTTTTTCAAGCAAGACAAGTGATTAAGACCGTATAAGGAGTATACCAATACCCTCGTCAATCAGACTTTTGCCAACAGTTTGACAAGTTTTGTGAACTTTCATCAATTATTGCAGAACAGTATGGATGCCGCATACATGTAAAAACTATATGCTCAATATTATGAAAATGTATCTTGATGTCAATACTTAGAGTGTGTTCAAATATGAATTTGACTTTGAAACTTCATTTTTATTTTTATTTCCATCGAAATTTTCGAATTATTTTACTAATAAAATATTTCTGTGGATGTCGAAGTTGATGATGTTTGATTGATGATCAGACTTTTCGTCGCGGACAAAATAAGTGAATATATATTTATATTTATTTAGATGAATCTTGTTTCGTTTACAGTTTTAAAAAAACAAATAAGGTCATTTGTTATCGAAATAGTCAAGAATAAAGAAGAATCAACGAAAAATATAATGACATCTATATTACAAACATTCATATGATCATTTACATACTAATTTAAATGTATTTAGCTTCGAAATGTCACAACTTAAAATCTAGAATTGAAGAAACTCATAAGATTATCTATTTTTGAGGTTGTAGCCTATTTTGATCAACTATAGAAAAATATAAAGGTTCTAGAGGTTCGGATGTGTCGCACTATAATTGGTTTAAGAGATTCTGTGTTAAATTACAAGTATAAAGATTTCATGAAATCTTGGGCATTTGTTAATTCTTCCTAAATAACTTTTATTCCTTCTACTGATCATTTTAATCCTTGACCTCTTTGAACCTTACAGCTCTTTCTCTGTATCGACACTGTTCGCCTGTCTTACATGCTCTCATTTGACTCTGGAGTAATACTACACTATATCAAAACAAAGAAACCTTTGTATAAGTTATTTGTGTAAAAATTAAAGCAGCTCAACTGGTTTTTAAATTCTAATCGTACAGAGATTATTATGTTCAAAAACGTTTGCTAGAAGATGACTTTACAATAAACTTATCTTTCTACTACGTAATTAGAATCCTTTAGATACATAGTACCCTTTCTTGACATGGTACTTTTTATTTGTAAAATTAATAAAACTAAAAGCTGTTAGTGCAATCTCTGCGGAATTAAAATGTGAAATACGATATAGTTAATGTTGCCAATCACAGAAAAATTGTTTTTATTTTATCTATTTTGAGACATATTTCTTCATCATCCTCTTGCATAATGGTCTAGAAATACAATAAGGAAGTAGTTCATAAATTATACCGAAACGTTATTGATATACGGCCTGCCGTCATATATCAACAATATCTATTATAGTCTGTGACGCAACGAGGGAGTAATGTTGCTAACGTGTCTGTCGTGTCGGTGATGACACATTGCTGATATGCCTACCGCGTCTGTGGAGGCCAAATGTCTACGTCCATACTTCAAGACTCTTTTTTACGTCATATTTCACAAAATAATAGAACATCGATTTTGATTTTTTTCTTTCATTTAATTAACTCCGAAATTTTCTTTTTTTCTTGAATAATCGTATAATGTATAAAGTAGAAAAGTATCAGTGAATTAGTATGAGCACTCATAAGAAAGCTAATTGACGATGCACTGCGAGTATTAGATGAAAAATTGAAAGCGTACTTTCTGATAATTTACATACGGCTACATATACTCTCACCTGTGGATTATTTAATGACACAAAAGTTTTTTGTTCTTCTTATCAGCATTAGTTGGAAAACAGAGGAACTTCGTTGAAAAATACCGCTAGTAAAGTTTAGAAGACTTTTTCTTACTGTAAATTAAAAACATAAGAAGAAAACATCCAGAGATCGTACCGAGTTTCACTAGTTCGAGTTCGGATTCATCTTGAGAAAATTACTTTGGATCCGATGTCGGTCTCTGAGAAAAATGTATCATCTAAAACTATATCTTTAACTCTATTGATTCGTGAAAAAAAAAACTTTCGCTTTTATCTGTTGGGAATTACATGTATGCATTATAATGCACTTGTACAATTTTTCACAACTCCAAATTGAACAAAACTTCCATAGAATATCCCTCCACTCGATAACACTGATATAGTATCAACGCGAGCGTTACACAGCTGCGTTATAGATTTTCGAGGTAAGGATCTTTCACGGTGATCTTATTATCGGATTTGACTTTTCCAGGTTATATTGATATTTGAGAGATGATAAAACTATATTGAGCACAAAATAATGATTTTCTAAGCCAAATAAATACATGTCTGACTAGTCTAGGAAAAAATTCTGATTGTGCGATAGTAATATAGTAAAATAGAATAAAATATTTTAAATGAAAGATCTGTTCTTGTTGCAATAGACACTTGCGAGAAACAGTTATTTATTATAAAAAAAAAATAATACAAAATGCTTGAAAAAAAATATTCAATATATATTTAAAATGTATTTGAATATAACTGTACAATCTTTGTTTTCTTGTTCAAAGTTTATTTATTTCTTATCTAACATTAAATTTGTGCACGAATATAAGTTAATTTTTGATGTATTTGAATTAATTTCAATAAATATTGTCGATCAAGTTTTTCAGCTGATGATTGTGGTGTTTCACCACCATATGTCATATAAATTATTCCATCATCAAATATTTTTATTTGTTCAAGTAAATTCCATAAAATATGTCCATCATCATTATTTTCAATAGCTTGAAATATTTGCCAAATCAAATGAGATCTATGTGCCATAATCTTGAATTGTTGTTTTAAATTTTTCTTTTTTTTTTAAAAATTCAATAAAAAGAATTTCGTATAAAAATATACTTGTACTTAGTTTTATACAGTTAATTCATTCTGAAGTGTTTTTTTATGTGTCTATGTTATTGTGTCGTTTTTTATACTATTAGAAAATGACTTGAGGTTTTTTTTTCCTTCTCTTCCTGTATACTTTGTACAAGTGAAAAGGCCAATTGCACATTTTACGTCCTCCCCTTCACCTACTTTTTTTTTGTGTCATAGTACATCATACACTTTATCATGCAATACAATGACTGTTTTATGTTATGCGACAAGGCTAAAACTTATGTCATCATCATTGAACATGTTTTATGACTTAAGTGAAATCAAGTTCAATGAAAGTTTCTTTTATTGTTTAACTTTTTTAAATGATTACAAAGTATTAGATGAAGGATTCTTTTTTTTTTTACTTTCATTAGAAATTTACATAAACACACACACTCATTATTCATTTATATTTCACAACTTGATTACAATATATAAGGTTACAATAAAAGAAGATAAATATTTGTCTTTGTTTTTCTTTTTTGATTCTGTTTATATCTATCATAAATATCCATCTGATTAGTCTTTGTATATAACTGTCTTCGACATGATTGTATTGTTTTCATAGTGTGCAAGAATTGTTTGTTGTTGTATTGGTGATACTTCTATATCACAAAGAATATTATCTTGATTCTGTCGAATTGGTACTGGACTAATTTGAGAATCATTATTGTAACTAGTAACAAATGCTGTTGATGCATTGTTACTTAAACTTAGTTTTTTTCTTCGTTCAATACTTTTTTGTAATGAATATTGTTGTTGATTTGAAAATAATCTTCTGATTGTAGTATAAAATTCTTCTCTAAAACGTCGATTTGTTAAAACATATAGAAAAAAATTTGTTGAAAAATATGTTTGTTGTAATATATCAAGTAAAAGATGTGTAAATTTCATAATACAGTCATCTGTATTATTTTTATAAAATTTTCTTCCAAATGTTTGATGAAAATTAAATGGTAAATTAAATATTAAATATAAAATATTTAATGCAATAAGCATTGCCGATAAATGTATATCACGTATACGTCTACTACGATGATTTTTATTTAATATTGTTGAAGTGGTTGTTGTTGTTGTTGTTGTTGTTGCTATTATTTGTGTACCATCTTGTGATAAACAACTTGTTAATGTTGTTGATTGTCGTCGTTCATTTGAATCATTTTCTTCTTCATATTTTATTAAACTTTGTTTAGTTCGACCAATTTCTAAACGTAATTCTGTATGACGTCGACATTGAATTTGAAAACAAAAACATGAATATATATTTGATTTAGTTGTTGTTTGTGGAATTAAACAAGAAAATATTTCTTGAATTCGTTTATATAGATTTTTTTGTTGTGAATTATTCGTTGTAGAATTTGTTGGAGTAAAACGTTTAGCTGTACGCATTTTAAAATGTAAACTTCGTACAATAAGAATTGTACATATAAGATTAATTAAAAGAGGAAGAGAAAAAAATATAATTAATTCGAATAGTGGATAGATTGTTGAAAGAAAATAAAAATATGTTGATGTTGTTCGATTTTGATCATAATGACAAATTGTTTGTTGTACTTGACCATTAGAAACTACAAACAAGAAAAAAAAAATCATTATAGAAACAATCATAAGACTTCTACAACATTTGAGTGTATAGGAATGATGGTAAAGATGATATCGCATCTGATTTTAATCCATATTTTATTGATGAAGATTCTAATAAAGCGCTTATTGGAGGATAAACGTCCCGGAAACAAAGGTTATGAATTAATATAAAAATAGAATGAAAAATCAAAAAAGCTTTTCTCGTATTCCTTCGACAGCTAACACGTCGGAGCCGTAATCAACGTGCATTGTTGAAAAATGTATTCATTAATGGAAGAATGCATTTAGATAGAATGTAAGGACTCACGTATTAGTTAAAAGAAACTTAATTTTTGATAGTTTGATAAACCTTTTCTTTACAACGGATGTTCTTCTATTCAAGGAAGATTATAAAAAGTGTGTTTTTGATCTAGGCTTTGAAAACATGTTTTTTTTTTATAAAGCTATTAACTTCTGTTCGTAAGTAAACAAGTCCAGTACTTTTATATCTGGTTTGTTAAGTTTTATTTTAATTTTTATCATATAGAATATAATTCGTTTAGCATCAATGGATAATTTAACTTCACAGATTTATTCTTATCAAATTATTATTTCTTTTTGAGAAAAATTATTGTCGCCTTTTTTTTCTAGTTGAAGATTTTTTAATCAAGACAACTTTCGGTAAAACCATAGCGAAATTGTGATAAGAAACATTATGGAAAATGAGAATCTTTTTTTTTTTCTTTTATATGAATCAAAATATCAAATTTCACAAAATCATAGCACTTTCGTGGAATGACAGATGTTAACCATAAGGATTCCTTCTTCTTTAGCATTCATGTCAGATGTAAAACTTTTGTAAAAATCTGTAAAGTTTCAATTTTTTTTTTGTCGTTAATATTTATCTTCTAACGAATTAAAATTACCTTTATGACCAAATTTGATAAGCCAATGAGAATGATAAACACATAAAATAATAGCAAGAATAAATTCTTTAATTAAAACCATATGAAATGCTGATTTTGAAAATTTTCTTTGTGGTCGATTTTGTGTTACTGTTCGTGCACGATCAATATTAACACATATTAATGTATATAAACTAAAATGTGTTAAAAAATCTAATGTAAAATGATAAAAACGACATGTATATAAATTATTTTCAAAATATATATGTATATAATATGTTAACATCCATTGTATAAAACGTACTAATGATAATAAACCATTTGATAAAGATAAAAATGCTAAATAAGCAAATGTTGAATGACAACGTAATGAACGTTGCATAAGAACAATAAATGCAAGAATATTTAATATTGAACCAAAAACAAACAATGAATAATTATGAACAAATAATAATGGTCGAGAAATAGCACGTTGATTTGGACATGGATTTGTTATTTCCATCAGATTAATTAAAATATCATTTTCATTATAAATATTTGTAAAATTACTTGAATTCATATTTTTAAATATCAAAAATAAAATTTTTTTTCATCTATATTATTCAATAGAACATATACAAAAAAAAAATATGTTAAAGAAAAACTTCTATCAAATTAATATAATCTTTCTTAGTATAGTAATGCTAAACGTTTTAGACATCTGCAAGTGTTTCTGAAAGAGAACACTACAATAAAATATATATATACGTATATATATATATATAAGAGAAATAGCATATCGAGAAAAGAGAGAAAGGAAAAATAAGAACGACAACGGTGAGATATATTGTTCATACATAAATTAGATATTTTTAAATAAACAATGTAATATTGCTGATATATTAGTAAAAAGATATTAAATGATTCGAAACAAGGAGAAAGGGTCACAGAAACGGAATAAAAAAACAAACTTATCTATGAATTTCAATAAAAGAAAACTGATGTTATTCTTTCATCTTCTAAACTAATCTCTAGACTAGCGTAGTTCTCTAATTACAAACTTATTCATATGTCAGTCCTCTATAAATGAAAAAAAAAGACTATATTTATATATATATATCTTGCATGAGTATTTCTGTTTTACATGATGTGTTTCTATTGTAAACACCTTCATCTCAAATATCTTTGTTGGTCGATTTTATATTGATGAAAGATTATCTTGATATTTTACACGAGTTAAAGAGTTTGTTGAGAAAAACCATCTTACTGTAGTAATGTGATATTTGAAAACAATATGTTCTAAAATTTTTCTTTATTATCACAGAATACGAAGCATTTTAACTTCAACTTTAACGTTTAGATATTATTAAACCGAAAAGTTTTTATAGATTGTTATGAATGAAAAATATGAACTGTAATACATTAAATTATACTTTCTAAATAATTAAGGAAACATGCACCCACAAGGAACAATCTGCATTGACGAGTAAGATGCCATGAACATTTCAACTTGACGTTTCCATTTTACATACACTCATCAAACTTAATAGAGGAATGTCGAGGAACTTCAAAAGTTACATGAACACTTACATAATTGATGCTTTTAATATATATGTGAAATAGACACTTTGTTTCTTTTTTAAAGAATTTCTTCTGTTAGAATAGATTCTTACGATTGCAATTATGAAATTTTGAATGGTTTTCCATTAACTTTAAAACTACTCGTTTTTATTTGCTTCCGTGTAATGCATCAGCAATAAAATTTAATAATAGCGGAAATAGGATCGTTTGATAATTTCCAAGTTAGAAACTTTTTTTTTCTATAAAAGATTGCCTGATAGTAACAATCCCTCTTGGAGTTTTTATGAATAAAAATGAAACAGCCAACCATGACATTATATAATTCAACTAGGATAGTCATATATTCATGAAATTATTCATTCAATTGTGAAACGTTAAAATAGATTAACATGTGTTTTTTTTCTTTACTGACAAGAAACATTGAAGCACTGGAAAAGAATAGAAAGACGCTATATGAATTAAATGATAAAAACAGAATGATCTATTTTTGTAAAGACTCATTTCACCGAAAAATACGATTGAAATAAAACTTACTTTACCAAATACTGACAAACACGACAGAAAAATTTTAACTATTTTTTTAAACCCCGCCAATTAATAATAGAATAATAATAAAGTAAATCACGCAGAGACGGCAGACAAATCAGACAAGCTAATTTAATAAAAAAAAAAAGAAAAAAGAAAAAAGAAAAAAAGATGTCTTTTTCATAAGTCAATCTATTCTGTGCACATAAGATTATTATTATTTGTCGATATTGATAAATTTATTGGATGATATTTTTGTGATTCATCTATTTGTTCTAGATTATTTGAAATAGGTGATGATGAATTTGATGATGAACTTGATCTTGATGAACGTTGTTGATTTAAATTTTTATAATCATTTGTTGTTGTTGTTGTTGTCGTCCATAAATTCATAAGACGATTTAAAGATGAATGTTGAAGTTCGTTTGATATGTTTGTTTGGCATCCTAAGAAGATTTGTTGATTATTCATCATAGTTAAATCATCATCACGTATAAGACGTTTTCTTTTATTTGGTTGACGACGTTTTAATTCAATTGGATATTTTTTTCTTTCATTACAAAATTTATAGTATAATTTTCGAACTAATAATTCAATACTACCAATAACTGATACACAATGTGGATAACGATCAACTAAACGACTTACTATTGAACGAAGTTCATCTGCATTTGGATAACTAAAATATTTGAAATAAAAATTATTTTCTACGAAAAAAGAAATATTTTATTTACAGTTCATATTTAACAATTTCTTGATATAATGCTTGAACAAGAGCATTTAATTGATTAGCATCACCATTACCATTAAGAAAAGCAGCTATATGAGGTGGAAAACGTGGTATTGGTATACCATCATTTGGTTTTGGTAATAGATCATACATAAGATTATGTTGCGAATGTGGTAAATTATCAATTTGATGTATTGGTGATATACTAAAATCAAAAAAACAAATGTCTTTTTTTTTCTTAAAAGAATTTACATTCAATCAACATACGTATTAACTGATTCATCAAAAATTCGTTCGATTTTAATATTCAATTGTGATGATGAATCACTTTCATCAAGTAAATTATGTGCATGACGATTTGTTGTTACATCGGATATTGTTTGTAATGGAATTGGTGTTATTGAACGTGCTGTTGTTGTTATTGTATGAGATGAAACTGGTGTTGATGGACTTTTTGAAATCAATGTTGTTAAATCTCCAGTTGTATTCATATCTTTTTCACTAGAGAAAATAATTCAATCTTTTTTTGTTAATTTATGAATAATATAACATTCCTTATTCATACATATGACTTGATGCGATTTTAAGATTATAGAAGATGATATGACTTCCGATAGTATTTCGATTAAATACTCGAAATAAATTATTTTCTTAGTAATATCCAGTTTTTACACTTATCATAGTTCTTAATTATTCTGCCTCTTTGCATTATAAAAAGAAACTCAAAAAAAGATGACTCCAAATAAGAGAATGAACAATAAATAGTTAGGTACAATAACTCGTAAATTTGATCTTTATATAATAGTGATACAACATAGTTATATATTCATCTAAAAAATGACTAGTTTATTTCTGTTCTCATTATTTTACACTGATTAACTTCATGTAAGCTAAAAATAAACGACATAGATGTATACTCTTTATTATCTGACACAATAATTTGCTGGTTATTTTTGTTTTTTTGCTAATATTTTATCGTCTTAGAAATTTTTATAAATAAATTTTGAAAATGACAAGATTCTTTTGGATTTTTTTTTTTGTAATAATTTTCTTGTTAATTATTCATTTGAAATGTCAAAAACATAAGCAATGAATAGGATCATGAAGTAGAAAAAAAAATTGTTTTCATGATGGAAATATATTTTTGCATAATTTACAATAAGTTCTTTGTGTGCAAAACAAGATAGTTTGCCGCCTATTTCAACATTTATCATGCAATATATTAATCTACTAAAATTTACAGAGAAACTTGAGAATCAACAATTGTATTGCCTGTTTTGGCTTAATCATTTATGTATCTAATTTTAAATATACTTATTTCATAGAGTATTCAACTCTTTGAAAACGCACGTTTTTCTTTTTCAAAGCATGTGTGATTATTAATAAGTTGGATAATATAAATAACAGATACCTATGGGATTATCATGCACTTTAGTGCAAACCCACACATTGTTGTGTAACTATGTAAGGAGTACTTACATATTGCGCCATCTTATGATTTGTAGCGAACTCGAAGAAACGATTTCACACTTTCGAAACATACTCATCGAACAAAAAAAAGAATCTAGATGTATACGAAACACGTAAGCACGTACAAAAGCGAAGGATGGTTTCGTGGATTTTTGATGAATAATATAATGTTCTATTAATTTAATATTCCACAAAATTCTCAGAATCTTCAATCTGTTTTTCTGCTGATAGTTTTAAATTTTTCGTATTTCGTAAGATGCAAAAGTTCAATGATATTGTAAAAGATGAGATTATTCAATCTATGTTTCGATTTATGAATTACTATCTACTGTTAATGCATGTCGATGATGAAAGATATTAATTACAATATTGTGACGATGGAAAGCCGTTGCTAAAGTGTCTGTCGAAGGCATCTCAAAAAGCATTTCGGTCTCTTTTGATTTTCAAGGTCAAAATCTAATGAAGCCATATATAGAATCAAAGATCAATCGAGGGATTTTGATTCAATTATAGTTATGAACAGATGCTATCTTCACGACATAGTAAATGGATAGTTAGTTTTTGATACTAGCCAATAATATGAACATTCATTTTATAGAAAATAAATAAAATTGAAGAGGAGGGATTCAAAGTTATTCTGATAGTACTTGTTCAAACGACATTTGAATAATAGAACCATTCATTTAAAATAATGCTTTGAATTTATTGAGTCGTATGCAAATTTTTTATTGCTTACATTTTCAATTTGAACTATCAATATTCACTTCATTTGTCATTTAATTATTATGTTAATGACACTTCCTCAATGCGTAGTTCACTTCTTTATCAATAGATCTTTTCAAGCGCTATGAAACGAACTGCTTTGTAAGGTCGAAATCGATTTACTTGTCTGATCAAATTTTCATCCCCTAGACCTCGTCAGGGATATGTGGAAAAATAAATTTAATCAACATAACTACTTTATTGTTTAGTCACTTGTCCTTTTTTCTTCAAATTTAGAATTTGCTTTCTACTGCTACAATAATTTTTTAACTATATTCATTTTTTTTCACATATCCCTGAAGGATCCAGAGGTGAAAATTTGACCAGACAAGTAGATCGATTCCATCTTTTTTTGCACTGGTTCTAAATATCGTGCCTCATAAAGAATGTACTAAAGAATTTCTTATGTGACCTACTATTTTAGACTTTACAAAGTAATTTATTTCATAGTACTTAAAAAGATCTATTGATTACAAAGCGAACTAAGTATAAAGGAAGTGTTATTAACACAATAATTAAATGACAAATGACGTCAATATGGATAGTTCAAAGTCAACATCTAGGCAATGAACAATTTGCATGCAGTCTAGTAGATTCAAAGCATTATTTTAAATAAATGGTTCTATTATTAAAATGTCGTTTGAATAAGTACTATCAGAATAACTTCTATTTTCTATAAAACGAATGCACACATTACTGGCTAGTATTAATACTTAACTTCCCATTTAGCATGTCATGAAGATAGACTCTGTTCACAAGTACAATCGAGTCAAAATATTTCGAGGTTAATATGACAATGTTCTTTCATTCTATATACGCCTTAATTAGATTTGATCTTGAAAATCAAAAGAAGAACAAAATGCTTTTTCAGACATCTTTATAATTCAACATTCCTTTTAGATCATATATCGTAAAAGCTTAATTAATAATGGAATATTCATTTCGTTAAATAACTTATATGTTGTGTATCGTTTGACTTACATAAGTACTTGTAAACGACCTTCAAATGGTATTCGTTTAAATGATTCAATATCAATATATTCTTGATATTGTTCATTCCACATTTGAATAATTAGTGTTGTTTTTGTTATTTGTTGTAATTGAAATTCTTGAACTAAAAAATAAATATTAATTCTCTTTTGAAATTGAAAATAAAAATGATTTAACTTATTAAATATTTTAGATGTTCATGTGAAATTCCATTTTGTTGATGATAATATTCACTTGTTATTGGTATTTCAATTAAACGATTTCGTTGATGAAATCGACATAAATAAATCATTGGTGTTAATTCCAATGATGATCTAATAAAAATAAAATAATCAATGAAATTTTTCTTATAAAATTCTTCTTTTTTTTTTCTTTAATTATGAATATTTCTACCTTTTTTATTGTCGATTTTATTTTTTGAAATTATTAATAAAAGAAGATGAATTTACTACAACTTATAATCAATTATTTTAACTGTTACTATGCAAATTATTATTAGTTAATGTTTGATAAATATTAAGTATCAAATTGTTTAAATTTAATTTCTAAATCAAGTTGATATGATTTTATATCATTGAAAATTTTTTCTTTCATTATCAAATGTTATTAAAGTTGATAATTGATAATTAGAATTATGATTATTTACAAATGAATTTAAAGTTCTTATTCTTAGTCTAAGTATTATTAAGAATAGACGAACGAAAAAAGAATAAAATGAAATAACTATCAGACAAAAGAAACATAGACATAAGTTATTGTTAATTCTTCTTTGTTAAGAAAATCTTTATCACTTACCGTGATGAAAATGATGTTTTACGAAAAATTGTTGATTTTTTATTCATCATTACTTAATGTTAAATGGAGATGGATCGAGAGTATGCAGTTTTTTTCCGCGAAAAAAAAAAGACATATATACATATAAATATACGAAATAACAAATAAAGTATCTTTTATCCTTTTTGACGGTATCGTTCGTGTCGTTGACACATACATTTGGCAACTTAATACATCAGACATCACCTGTGCTATGTGAGAGTATAGGTAGAACTTTGTGCCAGAATAAAACCATAAGCAATGATGAGAGAATAATATGTTTTGTTTTTATTCAAATCGACCGTTACATGGTTAAACAATACTAAATTTAATCTTTAAGTTATACAGAAATAAATCTATATCCATATGACAGTCTATTTCGATATTATCAATTGTCCATATCACTCGAACATATATCCAATTACATTTGTCTCATAAAACTTTTTTTTTTTTATCATCAAACACAATACTATCAAATAATTCGTTTTTTTTTTCTTTCTTTCTTTTGAATTTATTTTTAACAAAAACAACAATAGTATGGTTTTATTTTTCTAACTGTTGATTATTATCAGTCAATTGAAGATATGCTAAAGCATTTTCTTGACATGATCGTAAAACATGTGTATCCATTTGAAATTTTCCACTTAATATTTCTTCACATTGTTGTCGAATATATTTATCTGATGTTGTTTTTAATAAAATTAATTCATATAATGTTGTATTTTGTGCATGACAATATTCAGGATCATTTAATTCCCAAAGATATTTTATACCTGAACCAGAAAATTCATTATCAAATAATTGTTCAGTTATTAATGTTGATATTGTTAATAATCCTTTAATCATAATTAAAATTGCACTAATCGATTTATTTAATTGTAAATGTAATATCATTGTTAATAAACGTTTTATAAAAGCAAGTAATTTATTTTTTGATAATTGTTTATAACGATCAATTAACATTAATTGTATAAGTTTAATAACAAGATCAATATCGAGATCAGATGGACATGGTAAAAGTAATGAATAAAATAAAGCATAAAATCTTTGTGGATCAATATGTATTAATACTTGTTGACGATTTAATATTGAAAAAACTGTTATTAAACAATGAAATTTTGCACGTTGATTTAAACCAGTTTGTTCTGATGTTAATTCATCATAAAAACATGTTATTAAATCATCCATATATTCAATATTAATTAAATTAGCAAATTTAGCTAAACCTTCACATACACTTGGCATTAAACGTAAATTAAGACGACGTTTTAATAAACGAAAATAATTTAAAAAAATTAATTCAATTATTTGACGATTTAATTTTAAACGTTGTTCTTGACGATTAGCTAAAGTTTTATTTTCAAGTAATTTATTTAATTCTTGTTTTTCTTTATGTTGACGACGATCACGGCGTGATAATTTTTGTGAACGATAATCTGGTTTTAATGATTTTTCAAGTTTTTTTTCTTCTATTGGAGATATTTCACGAATATTAAGTGAAATAAACACATCAAGTACACATGGTTCAACAGCATACGAACGAGTTTTTAATAAACGTGTTACAAAACGAACAACTTCAAGAGATAATTCACTTGTATGATCATTATGAAGAAGATCCGAAATACAATTACAACATTGTTGTCGTACAATAGAATCACTAGAAATAGAATAAAATTTGTATATTAATCAAGAAATTCTAATCATAATATAAACACAAAAAATGAGGAGTAAGAGTATAGGATTTTACGACAAAAATGAACAATGTTCACTGTGCACCTTGACAAACTAATCTTGATTTTGATTCAGTTTGAGGTGTGTGTGGATGAAGAGAGAAGATCATGAACACCCTCATCGAATTGACCCTGAATCATTTAGGCCGCGTTTAAAAATTTTCCGTTAACCAGATCCGGATCCGATGGGCTTTACATCCCACAACAGCAAGCAACTGTTCGACTCTCATATGGAGAAATAAATGTCTACAATAGTAATGAAACTATTTATATATGAATTAGGCATATTTCCGATGCAATATACTAATTTCTTAATTAGTTAAATAATTTAAGGAGTTTATTCTATCATGTTTAAGCCGTTGTCTCTTCAAGAAATCTTCTATTATAGAGAAGGTTAAAATGATGATTATTTTGAAAGAAATAAGCAAGTTGAAATAAAGATTAGATAGTTTTGGTGATCTGATAGAATTTTCAAAAATTGTTTTTCCAATTTGGTTCACTTTAATTTTAAAAAAGAACCGAATCGAGTCCTCTCTTGTTCACTTCTCTAAAATGTTGACCTTCCATGTGATGAGAGTTACGTTCGAGTAGCTTTAGTACTTATACTCACGTATTTCTCACCTAAAGAGCTACCTTTCTAAAAAGTTTGATTTATTTCGTTCAAAAAAAAAGAAAAAAATATTAATTATAATGTGTTTGTCATATTCTACAAAAGACGAAATCTCTCGATTCATATCTTCACATGGATCAATAATCACTGTTGTTTTGAATTACTTGCCATTCATATCTGTTCAACGTAATGATTTTCTATTAACGTAAAATAAATCATTGTGAGTAAAAAAAAAATGTATTGCACATTCCAAGATACTGTTGTGACGCAAATGCATATTAGTGAAGAAGGTAGCACATGTTAAAATAGGAAGAAGACAGAAATCTTTCCAGTACACGTTTATGAAAATAAATGTTCCTTTTTACTTTCCTTACATTTCCATCATCTATTATATCTGGTTATTAAAAAAGTCAAATTTCTCTTACCTATTAGCCATAAATTGCACAATAACATTAAGTAAATTAGTTCGAAAATTGAAATGATGTAAATAAGTTAATAATTTGCATAAACATTGAATAGCTAAACGTCCAAGATTAAGTTTTGATGATTCAATTGTTTTAATTTGTTTATGTTTATTTTTTTTTAAATGATTATCTGGAAGACTTTTTTTAGCACATTGTTCAAGAAAATGAAGAAAATATTGATAATGTTTAAGTAAAGTTTGTTCAAAATGTCGAATTATTTTAACATCTTTAGATAAATTTTCTTTATTAGTTTGTTTTTTATTTTTCATATTTTTAATTTCATCATTTTCATCTTTAGTTTGTTCTTTTAATGAACGTATACGATAACCAGGTACAATATCATGAAATAATTCAACTAATGAAAGTATTGTTAATTTTCTTATTGTCATTGATATTAATGGATCACCAAGATTAAGTAATAGACGTAATTGTTTTAAATTTGATATTTCTTCATAAGGACTTTTCATAATTAAATCACATAATGTAACAATAGTTTGTTTAGTTTCATTTAATTTTCTATCACGTTCAGCTATTAATTCAACAATAGAAACAGGTTTTGATGGTGGTGAAGGAGAAGAATGAGATGATGTAGGTTCTTCTTCTGCTTGTTCATCGTCATCGTCATCATCTTGAATTTCTTGTTCAACTATGGGTGTTGATTGAGCAATTAATTGTCCACGATCAGTTTTAATTGGTAATAATGGTCGTTGTTGATTCGAATTACTAAATGATGAACGTGGTAAACGTTCATATGATTCAACATGTTCATTATCATCTTCATCATCTATTTGAATATTGATTTGTTCATTTTCTTCATCCGAAAGCATATCTAATGGTAAAATAAGGCTATTATCATCATCGTCATCTTCATTAATATCAGTTTCCATTGTTGAGATTTGCGGCTGTTTTTTTGGTTGTAATTTATTTTTTTGATAAATTGAAGAATTCTTTTTTAATGGTATATTAAATTTAACTTTTTGATGAAATTTTTTTTCCTGTTTAGAACTTTTACCCAGATTTGCTTGTTTTTTCTTTCCACGTGTCATTTTTGAACGTGATTTAGGTTTGATAGATTTTTTCGAAGATTTAACCATTTTTTCTATCAATCTAAAAATCTTTCATACACAGAATTAATAGTAGTAAAGAGGTTTGCATTTTTATTCGTTGGTGGAAAGAAATAATCGAATACAAATCAATGCCTTCAATATGGTTAAATATGAGCGACATCTAAAGCATATATGTTTATTAATAAAAATTAATAAAATATAGTTATTTAACATTTAATAGAAACAACAGATCGATGACTTGTTATTAAATATCGATGAAGAATTTCGGGCACGGATTTTTTTCTTTATCGGTATCAATAAATTAATTATAATACTAACGATACCATCGATGGGAAATAGTGAAATTGCATGAATTTGTTTTGTTGTCGTAGTTAAAAGAGTCACTATTTTTGTAATTTCACTAGTAATTGTTCATAATGTTGATACCTATATAAATATATCAATTATGAAGAAAATAATTAAGATTAAATACTCACTGTTCGATTTAATAAAGTTACTGTCGATGATTGTGATGCAGTACTTGTTGTATTTGGTTCAGATACTGTAGTGAATGGCCAAAAATAACTATCTATTATTCATATTGAATCTTGTAAACAAATTGATACAGATAAAAATACACCCGAATCAATTTAAATATAATAATTTTGTACGAGACTAAAAATAACATTTGATGAAATAATCAAACGATCTGAAAGATAAATTACATTTGTTGTTTATTTTACTACATTGTACATAACAAAATCTTGTTGAGTCGAAGTGGTTTTAAAATGAATAAAAGCATTAGGCTTTTGTCATCTAAATGTTATTCCTATTGGATAGTAATGTTCAATTTGATTAGTATTTTGATACAAGATTCATTGGAAAACGAGTTGGATTCTTAATATGAAGAGCATTGTGACTTTCTGCAGCTAATTGTACCGTACAACGGAGACAATGTGAGTCGTCTTGATTACCAATTGAACTAACATCAGAAAAATAAAATAAATCTTGACCTACTTGATTTATACGACCTGTATAAAACATTTTGAATATGTTAATAGTTGAATCGTGTGGATTTGTGTATGTTGACGGTTGTATAAAACGGCTTTAAAATGAATTAGTTCTAATAAAGTTTGAAACAGATGGAAAGAAAACAGTATTCCTGTTTTTTTCGTATCAAGTTTATATATTTTAATTATATTTAAGTTACGAAACATCTCATAGCGATCAGCCGAGATTTTTCCTTCTCGGATATCATATCTAAAGTTCATATTTTGTGACACGATGATCTCGAAAAAGGCACATCGTATGATGCTCGTTGAAACGTTATTAGAGACATTAAGATCTGTCAATAATACAACTTATCCCATATTCGATATGATGTTTCGTTCTTTCCCAAGTAAAGTCTGGATATCATAAATAATCCATATGGATTTTGTTTTCATTATGTCGATAGATGGAACGACGGTGAGACTAGGTAATGATCTTAGCAATGATTAATTTTACCTAGTACCAATGATAATCCATCAATGGACAGTCGTTGGAATCTTTGTTTCCTAATTAATAGAACTCTATTGAAGACTACCAGTAATGCCGTTTTTCATGGTCGTGTAGAAAAAAACGAGAGTAGAAATATGAAAATTCTTTCTTCATCTAAGCTTTGTACAGCGCTTTTATTTGAGCATTTTTTATACATCTGAAGTACAAGTTTTATACAGCTCGTTAAAGTATTTCAATTTAAACAAGAGAGAATTTTCATAGATTAAGTTATTCAGAATCACCAAGTGTTTAATTCTCTCAATACATCACTTAGTTTGATTTTTTACTGAGTTTGCGAAACTGTATCTCTTATTGTTAAACGTATCATTCTTCAATCTTGTGTCTAGAGACTACACATCGCCTAAACATCATAAAAGACTTTGTTGAAATACTTGTTCAAATAATATTGCGCAACAAGTCTACTGAAAACAAAACAAATATACCTGGCAATGTTTATCGACGACCAACTTTCGAGCACTTGACTAATCTAATTATGATGCAAAGCATTTTCCTGTAGTCAGTCGCGAGTTTTTTTTCTTGGCACACAACTCGAGATCGCTATTCTATATCACGATAATTTAAAGATCGAAGACTCGTAAGGTTTTCATTCAAACGTTGTTACAAGGTCTCAGTCATTCACTTTTACAGTTGTAATGTACATTCTACATTTTTCTTATTTTCTATCAATTTCTATTCTACAACGTTTAGCACAATCTCTCGTACATATCTTTATTAAATTTTGTTTTATCATATCAGATATATGGAAATCATATTCTTGAAAATAGTAGCGTGACTAGCCGAAACGTTGAAATAAAACAATTTTTTTAATAATAATAACTAAATCATGTTTAAAAAAGTCACTGTCTGATATGTATCTTTATTTAAATCAAATAATTTATTATCCAAGAGAAATCTTGACAGAACATTTCTGTCAAAGTTAATATATCAATTGTTTCTAGCTGTCGGCTTAACACAGTGCCAATAATCGATCTGAGATTTACATAAATGCTAGCATGTACAAGTTTAGAGTAATAGTGAAGAGTACTATCTAAGACAAACGTTGAGTTTCCGCACTAAGCGAATAGCATTATTCACAAAGATGTAAAAAAGCATGTACAAAATATAATTCATTACATATGGCAAAAACGATGGAAAAGTCACATAAATATTCATTGATATATGATCCATATGTCTTATATCTTCACTAGTTTGAGAAAGCGTAGTGTTCTAATATACGTGAAGTATAACAAGAAAAGAAACGGGTATTAAGCGAGTAACAATCCAATAGCAAAATGCAAAGCTATCTACACAAAGAAAAATATGAAGTTGTATTACTTTCCATTCGTCTAACCATTGTATATGTCGATGGGACGACGTTTAATTGTATGAGGGTACTTGGTATCGAGCAAAAACTGATTGATTTGAATAATATTAGTTTACGAATAGTTTTCTTTCGTTGAGTGAGTAAAAGAATAAGATAAATTTTCCGGATAATATGGAAGTAGTTTATGGTAAACTGGATAGCAATTTACATGAGTGGAGCTAATAATAACTGTCCATAAACACCATACAGTCTAAGATTCTTTATTTTTTGTATTTTACATCTCGGCAACATAATTATTGATGTGCTATTGAGTACGTGGAAATGGACAAGTTTCTTTCAAATTCTCTAATAAATATACAAAATATGTCGGTGTTGTGAACAAAAAGTGCCTGAAAATAAACAGTAGGTGCAGGTATAATAACCATTATGTGTTGAAATCTGATTACACTTTGTTCTTGCGGGCAGATCACCATCTACTGCCAAAACATCAATTTCAAATAGCATCGTACTTGAAAAGAAAATGTTAAGAGAAAAAAATCGACAATAATAAGAGCAAGAGAGAAGATAGATGTGCTTTATGAGTGGAATAGAGGCCTCGCCCTCCCCATATCACAATTCAGAACCAAACAGTCACACAGCTACATGTCTACACCCTGATATTTTAATCTTTGGTAGCACTCATTGGGATTCCCTCAGAAAGAAAATTTCAAGAAATTCTGATGTGTAGGTGTTTAACAAATCGAGATTCAACATGATGTTTTTAAAGACGCCTGACTCTTGAAATCCATATATTAGAAGCGAAGAGTGTTTTCGAGAAATTTGGTATGTTGCATTTATATAAACATAGTATAAGCTTCATTTTTCATTCTAATATGTAAGAGTCTTTAACTAAGCATATAAGTTTTTGTAAGCAGTTTAAATTAAGCATAAAGTACCAAATTTTCCGATTTTGAAAGAGCTCACAAACAATGACTTGTTGAGATATAACTCTGAAAATTATTTTATATGGGCAACTTTTCTGCTCTTTTCAACGATCAAATTAAAGCTTTCCAAGAACATTCACGGAGAATAAACACAGACAGGTTTTTTAGGATATTTGTCGATAAAAACAACTTTTCTATCTACTCTACTGGAGTTAGCGCATGATCTGAATTAAAACTAAATCTGTCGACGCTTATAAAACTAACACGTTTGAATCCTGTCGGCAGAAAGTTCCGCAAAAAGTAGATCAATCTGTGTTGAAGTACCCGCACATATCATACTCGAATGTTACACATATTAGTCGGTAATTTACAAGTGAGAAAACTACTAATCTAACTTCATACCTAAATTGAAATTAAACCGTTATTTCGTGATCAATAAAGATGAATTTAAGACGTCCGAATCTTCCGATTGGATTTTTTCTGATATTTGTATTGTTCTTCACGCACAATGATCTTCTTCTTTAATGCTTCTGTAGGACTTTGCAGTTTGGAAGTGGTATTTTGCATCTTGGCATTAGCTTTTGTAATGTCAGCAGTTGTACTGTTAAGATATGCAATTGTGTTATTTCGATCGACAACTGTCTGCACCATAGTCTATAGACTTTGATCAGGACTATCATTGAGTTATTCTGAAAAAAACGACAAAACCATTAAAATTTCGTTCCTGTAAAGTGGTTTTCTAAAATAGAGTTTTGACATAACTCGAAAATCATGTGCTAGTATACTGATTGTATGAGAATGTATGCAATTAACACTATTTGTTGCTTTCATATAATTGTATGATATCAGAATTGAACATTACTTGTTTTCTCTTGAGCGGCGATTTATTCACTGTGTGCATCGATTCAGAAACCAGAGTAGTAGCTTATTATTAAATTTGAAACAAGACTAATTTGGAAGTTATACTATACCTTCTCTGTGCACATGTGTTGGTTGAATATTAGCAAACAAAGATTTCGATTATTTTAGAGAGAGACAATTCTTCCGTTACTTGCGATTTCATATATTGAGCCTATGTTCCATTTATTTAAAGTAAAGATATTTTGTTGTAGATATCGTGATCTATAAGAATATGTCAGAAATAAATTTCTTCGAATGTATCCATTTTTTGTCGACAATAAAAACTCAATGGTATTTTTCGTGTACGGTAGTCCTAATAGAGGTTCCTTCACGTCAAGGAATAAACAAAATTTTATTTGTTGACATTCTTATTTCGCTACATGATTAACGAAACAAAAGATCAGGCATGTGCTTTATTTACATCAGTTTTTCTTTGATTCAAAACATTTTTAGTATAAATGAACTGTTGAAAAAATTCATATTTTAAATAATTTATTCAATCAGTTGAATAAAAATTAAAGCAAAAATCGTATATTCAATTGAAACATATTTAAACGTTTTCAGTGGATTTTCAGATCTTACTATAAAAACAAAAAGTCAGTTATAGTAAGACTATATTTTTTCTATGCTAGTTTTTATCCAGCAAACTCTTTTAACGATTTGAGAAGAACAAAACATGAATATAGATTGTTATTCGTTTGAAGTCTATAAGCAAATTGTTCATTATTTATACCAAGATTAAAAGAAATTTTTTCTTAGCAATTGATTTTAATATTTCTCCTGAATTATTACTTAATTTTGAAAAAAAAATATTTCACCCATTCGATCCTTCTTATTTCAATCAAGGGTATATTTATACATAGCCAGTATGATATACAATAAAATTGTGGTTATAGTATTATTATTCTGTGTAGATAGAAACTTAATTAACTAATATTTGATTAGCGTTTGAAGTGCAAAAAGTTGCGTTTTTAGCACTTGACGTAATTATCAGCAATGAATCGAGAGTGCATAGTATTTTGAATATTTGTTGTTAATTATTGCAATTTACACTGAAGTTTTTTTAATTTGAATTTTTGATATGTTAATATTTACCAAAAAAGTGTGAGCACAGATGGAATATAGATTTTGCCCTCACTCATATCTCATTAGAAACCAAACAATCACACTTACATACAATCTACACTCATACCCAAAACACACATGGACTCCAGTGTCTTGTATTGACTCAACCGTTGATCAACGCTAAAAGAACAATATTATACCCAGACAGTGTTGAAAAGATACAGATGTTCGATGATTATTATAATTTAATCAAAATAATCTATAACTTTGCTTTCTTCTTTTGTTTACGTCATTAATACTTTGACGTGTGTATCTTTTCTAGTTTATTACTTATCTCGATTTCATTTGTATATGTTGTATTTATAAACTCAAAGTATAATATACAGTTGTTTTTATATAGATATTGGAAGATATCAGTACTTAAATATTGAATTAAACAGATATGTCTTATTCTCGAAAAAATTTTTCAGCTTTGAACTTTACAACTGCTGCCACCGATCAACTCATCGGGTTACACCTCCAATAATAATGATCACGGCTTTTCTGAATCATTAAATGATGAATATTGTAAGCATTCGTATGATTCAATATGTTGATTATCATCTTCATCATCTATTTGAATATTGATTTGTTCATTTTCTTCATCCAAAAAAACACATCTAATGATAGCATAAAATCATCATTATTCTCATCTTCGTTAATATCAGTTTCCATTGTTGAGATTTGTTGCTGTTTTTTTTTGGTTGTAGTTTATTTTTTTGATAAATTGAAGAATTCTTTTTTTAATGATATATTAAATTTGACTTTCTGAGAAGATTTTTTTTCTTGTTTAGAAATCTGATCAAGATTTGTTTGTTTTTTTTTCGAAGATTGGACCATATTTACTATCAACCTAAAAATTTTTCATATACAGTATGAATAGCAAAGAGGTTAGTATTTTCATTCGTTGATGAAAAGGAATAATCCAATATAGATCAATGCATTCAATTTGATTAAATATGAGTAACGTCTGAAGAATATATTTATTAATAAAAATAAATGAAATATGCTTTTTTTTTAACATTCAATTGAAACGAGAGTTTGCTGAGTGTCTGAATTGAAAGATAAAGTGTTGGTTAGATAAGCAACAGATCGACGAGCTGTTTGTTTATTTGTACGAGTTGCTATTCTATATTGTTGAAGAATGTCAGGCATAGATTTTTTCTTTAGCGTAGTATTAGATTCGGTAGATAAATTAGCTGGAGCACGTCTTTTGAATTGGATAAGGAAAGAACTAATCAACGTAATTAGTATCAATGAACCAACTATTATACCAACGATACCACTGATGGGAAATGATGAAAATACATGAATTTGTTTTATTGTTGTTGATAAACTTGTTGTTGTAGTTAAAAAAGTCGTTGTTTTTGTTTGTGGTGTTTGTGTAGTTTGAGTTATAAATGTTCGTAATGTTGGTACCTATGTAAATATGTCAATTATGAAGAAAACAATTAAGATTAAATACTCACTGTTCGATTTAATAAAGTTGTTGTCGATGATCGGGATGTGGTAGTTGTTGTTACTGTTGTACTTGGCTCAGATGCTGTATTAAATGGCCAAAACAATTTATCTGTTATTCCCATTGAATCTCGTAAACAAGTTGATATAGGTAAAAATACACCTGGATCAATTGAAATATAATAATTTTGTCCGGGATTAAAAACAACAGTTGATGAAATAATCAAGCGATCTGAAAGATAATTCACATTAGTTGTTTGTTTTACTACATTGTATGTAACAAAATCTTGTTGAGTCGAAGTGATTTTAAAACGAATAAGAGCCTCAGTACTTGGTCGTACAAATGTTGTTCCTGTTGGATAGATTAATGTCCAGTTTGATTGATATTTTGAAACAAGACCCGTTGGAAAATGAGTTGCATTGTTAATATAGAGAGTATTACGACTTTCTGCAGCTAATTGTACGGTAAAACGGAGACAGTTTGAATCGCCTTGATTACCAATTGAATCAACACCAGCAAAACAAAATAAATTTTGACCTACTTGATTTGCATTACCTGTATAAGAGACTTTAAAACTATAAATAGTTGTATCATATGGATCAGTAAATGGTGTTGATTGTGTAAAACCAGCTGGATAAACACCAATTACATTAGCTAATGTGGCATTGGGACATTGGATCTTGATTCGAATAAACATTGTAATATTTTGACCAGGTTCAACAAAAATACATTGATCAGCAGGTGCATCACCAATATAAATCGGCTTTAACGAACATGTTACATTTGAATCCCAAACATTAAAAATAAATTGAATAGGTACACGTGAGAGAGATGTAGTACTTGTATCATTTTCAAAATCAAGTACAGTAAATGCTACAGCATAAAAACCAACTGCAGCTGGTACAAAATGAAGAATGCAACTTGTCTCATTGAGAAATGTTGAAGCAGGTAAATTAAGTGCAGATCGACATATACCACCACATTCTTGACTTGTATTTGACCAAATACATGTATATCGATCAAAATCATTATCGGCAACATTTATTTTAATATTATAAGAAAGATAACGACGAAGTCGAATAACCGGTAACATAGTAACAATAGGTGCTTGATTATATCGTCCATTCGGTCGTATATAAGTATTAATTTCTGTTGATACAGACCATGTTCCTCCACCAGTAACCAATGAAAACCATGCTGAACTAGTAAATACTGCTCGAAATCGATAATTTGGTGGAACACGAAAAGTAAATCGTCCTTCACCACTCACATAACTTTCAATTTGATTATATCCAGTACATGGAACAGTCACTGAACTGAGTGTACTAACATTTGGTGGACAAGATGAAGGACAAACAATATTTCCTGAACCAATCATATAATTTCCAGCAGATATGTGAGTATTTGTACATGGCCACCATGTATAATTCCATGCATGACGTTGAAGTATTTCAACAACAAGTGGATTTGATGTTGAGTTTATGACACGCCATGTGATCATTGATCCACGAAAATGAGAACATGATATACGAACGATCAATACTATGAAAAAAATCAGTAATATATCGACTGATTTCATTTTAAAGAATTTTTATGACAGTCATAAAAAAATGTATATATATATACAATGCATTTTTTTTTTCTCTTATTTTTCATAACAAAACAAAAATAAACATATGAAACTATAGTAGATATTTGCTAAATTAGTTTTTTTTTAATTTAAAAAATGATTTCTACGATTTCAATTTCACTCGTCAATAAACATAATATCTTACTTGAAATTATATTTTTCAGCGAGAGAATACTCTATATATAAAACTTATGAATAAAATTTGCGATTAAATTAAAAGTAAACAATCTAATCAATTGATCTCTTTGTATAATTTTAATGAGATACGATAGAGTGTATTGACAATACACCTGAATAATAATTTAATAGAAAAAAAAAAACTATAAACTATTCAAGCCATTACCTCGAACACAAATAATATTAATCAATAATCTATTAGTTAAATGATAGATTTATATTTGATAAAAAAAAATTCTTTAATTAACAGTATTTGTCAAAATTAAAACATATATATTTACAAAATATTTTTTATCATATAGTATCATCAATTACGTATTTAATTTAACACATGTAAACAAGTTATATTAAATCTAATAACTCATGATAAAATATCTCAAATTGATATGAGGACAATTTGAAAATATTTGTTGTTTTTTTTTTATTCGTGAAAATTTTTATTTCTCTGTAAATTACGCATGGTGTTTAGTAAATTAGTTGATAAGATTTATCAAAGTTTTAGCTTTGTTTTGTCTTTGATGTCAATTACATCGATCGTTCGATCATACAGTTTCTAATATCGATTTATCAGAAAAAAAAACCATCGTAAAATAATTCGAACTCATACATATAGTATCTTCAAAAGAAGAATAATTCATGTTCTTTCTCTCATAACTTCTTAGTTTGACTATTGAATTTATTTCTCACTTTTATGTTCAATAACATCAAAAAAAAAAACAATAATCTCACATTTCGAAGAGAACTGGTATTCATCTATGTCACCTTTTTAAGTATCCTCGACGTTACGAGCATATTATTGCACTCTACTAAACCAACATTGCAGCTACTTTCCTCTGATTACATTAAGAACAAAAAAAAAACCGAACTTTTTTGTCTTGCATTTATGTAGGAAGCGAGTAGTTATTGATAAGGATGTTCTAAATGTAGTCATAACAAAAAGAAAAGGATATAGAAAGTAACAATAGATAAGATAAATCTATCAAGTACATTTGCGTTCACATATAGTTCCTAATAGTATGACTGAATCCACTAACATAAGGAAGGATTAATTCAGAGAAAAGGTTGTTGAATGTTTCTACAATTTCTCATCTTCATTGGGTTCTTAATATATATATATATATATATGTATAAATTAGATTAAATATTTATATATCAATGATGAATAAATCTATTAACGATCAAACAAGTGTTGATATTAACAATGGTACTTCAGGTAATATTAGTATAAAGCTTTGCATATGTATAAGTACGAATATTATCTATAATGTGACAGACAGCGCCGATATTTTTTTGGTTGGTATAACACATGATAAGAGACAGGAAACAACCATAAACAACTATTCTTTCTGCTTGTATTGTACAAATGTCAGTTTCAAGGACGAAAACAAGAGATGCCACTAGAGTTTTGTATTTTGTTAAAAAATAACAGAAAAGATTTCCCTTTCAAACTGTTTTATTTTATTCGGTTTTTTTTTTACATTTTTTCAAATAAGATTTGTGTAAGAAGCATTTTTATATTACTTTTTTTCTTTTTTTTTTTTACAGTAATAGGTACAGTATCGAGCGACCTTCTTCTCGATCACCTCCCACTACGATGTTCGACGCCAGCTTTCAAGAGTAGGCTACCGTCGTTTCGAACATTGCCATTATCCTCTTCGTACACGGACACTTCTATTGTACAAACATCAACAAACAGTAACAACGCATATAAATCTTTTTCTTTTCGAAAACATTCATCGTCTGAAGTAGATTTAAATAACATTGAAAATTATTCAAATTTAATGTCTTCATCAATGTTTCGTACACCTTCGTTTGCAATGTTAAAACCATCTTCATTTAATCAAAAACGAGAAAAAGAAAGATCTGAATTATCAACATTAAATGATAAATTTGCTGATTATGTTGAAGCAGTTCGATATTTTGAAGCACACAATAAAAAGATTCAGATGGATGTGAATCTTCTTAATGAAAAACAACGTGAAATTTGTCAAAAAACTAAAACAATATTTGAAACAGAAGTTACACAATTAAAACAAGTAGTTGAACAATTATTAAAAGAAAAAAATAATTCATTTGCTACTGCTCAAAATGCACAGGTTTGTATATCTTCCTAATAATAATTTTAAATTTAAAATTTTGTATTAAATTTATCATCAAAATCTTTTTTTATTTTATTTTCCTTTATTAGAATCCCATTCTTCCATTAAAACAACAATTAAATCAAACTTTTAAAGAACGTGATTCATCAAAATATGAAACTGATAAAATTGAAAGACACTTATCATCTATTGAAGGTGATATTCAAATGTATAATCGTCGTATTGCTTATCAAGATACTGAACATGAAAAATGGAAACAATTTATTAATCATATTCAACGTCTTTTATTACAAGGAAAAAATGAAATTCAAAATGAAATTTTAATGCATACATCATGTGACCAAGCAGTAAAACGATTACGTCTTGATATAAGTCGATTACATGAACAAGAACAACAAAAATTAAATGATCTTAAACAATCATCATTTATTTTAAGTTCAAATGGAACAAATGAACGTGCACTTATGTTTAAATCTGAATTAGGAAATGCTATAAGAAGAATTCGTCAAGATTTTGAAAGAGAACATGATTTACAACGTAATGAATGTTATCAAAAATTTTCACAATCATATGATGAAATAGTTCGACAATATTCAGAATTTGCAAATTTTTTATTAAATGAACGTGAACAAGAACGTATTAAACAAGAAGAAGAACATATACGTTTAGAAATTCAACATATACGAACAAATACTGATGTATTAAAACAAAAAAATTCTGAATTAAAATTACATATACGTGAATTAGAAATTAATTTTGAAATGAGTGAAAATGAAAATAAATGTATTCAACAAACACAACAAAATCAAATTGATCAATGGAAATTAAAACATGAAAAAATTACTAAAGATTATGAAGATGTTACAAATAAACAAATATCATTAGAACAAGAAATTGAAACATATAGAAATTTATTAGAAGGTACTATGAAACCAGTTATTGATAATATTACAGAAGGATATAATTTAATGACTACTAATCAAATGAAAAAAGAAAAACAAAAGAATTTATTCAATCAAAAACCTCTTTCAACAAGTGTTGATTCAATATTATCAACATCTTATCCTTTAAGTACATATGATACTAATAATTCGCATGTTTCCTTTATGACTTTGAATCTTAATAATGATCAATCAAGTCATTCATCAATACCCATTAGAGATAGTTTAACAACAACATATAAAAATAATTTTGAAAAAAGTCAAAGTGTTGAAGATATATGTGTTAAAACTAATGATAATGATCAATACGTGGTAGAAAAAAATGAACAAGCAAATGTTGAATCTTTATCAAATAATCGAATACCAATACATATTGAAACACGACGAAAGAACTAATTAATTTTTTTTAAATGACTATGCTTTTTCTAGTGCTTTATTTTATTCTTTAGATGATAAACGAAGTATATAAACCAAAGAAGGAAAAAAAACTCTAGGGAATATTTAATTAGAGAATGCATTAAAAAATACATTCGAACAACTACTTAAATTGATTGTCAATAGAAAAACTCATATAAATGTTGATTCTTTTTTATTTATTTAAAAAAGTAAATAATATTTCACCTTAATGGAAGCTCAACTATTCGGATTTTAAAATCAAGATTTTTTTTTTTCGAGTTTTGGTTTTTCATTGCTAATATAGCTTCGAAGTCTACTCTGTTAAATGCCATAAAATTGAAGGCTCTTCATTGTTAATTAAAAATTCGTGCTACGCTTATTCTTCGTATGGAAAATTCTCCTAATGATAATGATTATTTCTCATTGCAAAAGATACTGAGAGCATGGATCATTGATCTCTAACATTGCTGAACACGGTTAGTTTTCGATCAGTTTAATTGGAGAAAAAAGTCCTGATACAAACAGTAAAATTTGTTTTTCATTTTTCTCGAAATCAATTTTTTATACAAAAAAAGTACAAAACTGCCGCGATTTCTCCAATATAATATGCTCGATAGAACTGAAACTTACAGATTTTACAAAAAAAAACTCTAATAAAAAGAAATCAAAAGCATTATGCATCCCAAACAGTGTCTGATATTTATAAAAAAAAAAAAAAACTTTCAGCTCGATTCGACGTATTGTAGTTGAGAAAGTGGGGTGGTGGTTTTTAGCCTTTACGACATAGATATTTCCCAGAAAGAAGTATTTCGGAATTTGGAGTCTACAATGACTTTTGCTCTACTCATCGAGATCTGTCTACCCTGGAAGTTTCAAATATTTCTGATGAACCGTCCGTCCGAAACTTCGTAAAGCGGGATTTCCTTAACGTTTGATGCATGCACATGTTCATTGATGTTTATCTTCCATAACAACACTAAGAACCCATGTCCACATGAATGCATCGGTACGCGTGACATCACGTACGGCAGAAACGCGTGACGAACATAGACGTGACGCCACGCGTTACGGTAGCTGTACAAAGCGTGACGTCATGCGTACGAAGCTAGCACATGACGTGATGTTATGCGTACGAAGCGTACCAGCGTGATGTCACGTGTACCAATAGCGTTCCCGTGGACATGGGAATATAAATCATAAATGATATTGCAGACAAGCGACTGCAAGATGATATAACACTAGTTCCAGTAATGACTGCTACTTTTATTCCAGTATTCGTGCTTATATAGATGGTGCTACATCAGTCACAAGAAGTTCCACCATCGGGAAAACACATTCGCTGTAATCTTGAAGTGCAGGAAAGTTTCAATTGTCAGGGATGATCTCAGCATGGATCTCTTCTCCAACGATGATTGCGATCGTGAAATTTTGAAGGAAAACTTGATTAGAGTTGGGGACTCATTAAAGGTGCTTGACACTAAAAGATTAAAGTTTATGCACTTTGACGGCTGTTGTTATCTTTCTAATTCTAGATAGTGATACAAGAAGAATTTTACATTCAATCAGAGCCATTACAAGGCCATAGATAACAATTAAAGTACAGGGGATATCTCAAAAGTTCGCCATGAAAAAAAAACATGAATGTATCTTATTCAATTTCATTGATTTAGATAATTTTTTTATAATATGATAGTATGCTCCTTGAGATTCTATTTTTATACATATTTTCAGATAAATGTCTGTGCCTACAGATATTAAAATTCAGATAGTTTTATTAACAATCCAATTTGAGTCATCTTTAATTGTGAAACAAAAATTTGAAGTCAAATTTGACATATAAACATCAGACATAGATTGTACTAGGGATACTTTTCAACGCTTTTGTGTAACACTTGTACAGTATCAAATCGACGACACTCCGAAAGATCTTCAGAGATCACAGAAGAAAAAATCGAAGAAATTCGTAATGTTTGTAAAACTACGGTACTATTTAATGTTTCGAACTATAACAACAGTCTGCTCTATTCTAGAAACAAAAGCACATCCAATTATGATTGTATATCTTCTCATGAACCCATACCATGTATAATTTGTCCAACAACTTCGCGGAAAAAATTCACAAGATCATATCAAAATTATATAAATTTGATATTAATGTTGAAGAACATCAACAATAAAAAAAAATTCGTTTTCTTCCGACGAAGCTGCTTTTCATTTATATGTTTTATCGATAAGAATAAAATGGAAATCAATATGCATGCAATATATATAAAGATCTGATTGAATTCAAAAAGATAATCAATAACGACAATAAACTTTTTGCAGTATTTTTTTTAAATACTTCGAAAAGAATGAATTTTCTTATCTCAGTTAATTGTAATTCTTTTAACTATTGGTTTTAAAACACAATATATGAAATAAAAGTTTAAAAAAATATATATGATCATATTACAAGAAAAAAAATTTACAAATCATTCAAACTGATTAAGAGATATCCACTTTTCTTTTTATGGTAGACTTTTGAGACACACTATATAATTGACATGGATGACAATGAATTTACACAGAAAAATAACATCTTTAATGTCTATCAAGCACTCTAATAACTAGGTCAAGGAGTATTTTCTCGTTGTTTATGTTCTATATCAAAAGTTATTCCATGTTATCGTCTTCTTCTATATTGACATCAACATCTTGTTTGTCGACTCCTCCGTAATTCTTTGCATTCTCAATATAATTTATAGATTTCTTTGACAATGAATCATTGTTAATAAGTTGTTCCAACATCTATAAATAACCATACTTTGTTTTCTGACTATCTTACTTGATAGTGATCATATTCAACATCATTCAATATGTAAATCAATCTCTATATCTTTTATAGTTATGCCAATAAATAAAATTAATTAAATCCCTATTGACAAACGATAGCTACTATGAATAAGTAAATATTCGAATATGAGAAGTATGTCGCAGTGATATAAAAAAAAAATAAAGATAAGATAAGTGTCATGTGTGCATAAAATATATCAACACTTGCATTTGTTAACAGCTGTCTTCTTTTAAAAGAGGGTTAATTGTAGCATGTGATGTTCCCTCTATGTGACCGTGGCCTTAATACATAATAAATATTTTTCTATTGCATGCGAAAAAACAAACAATTTGAATTTGAGAGCAAAGATCTATAATAAATATTTCATATAACAATAAGAGAATGAATGAAGGTTCAATATTTGATTTTATACAATAAGACAAACAGAATATATAAATAATGTGCAACAGATATTTGTTTCCCAAGATCATAAAAAAGAAATATATTCATTATATAGTGCCAAAAAAAAAAAAGAAAGACAGAACTCCTTCATTCTTATCAATTCAAATGGCTATTACCAACTTCATCATCATTTTAGTTATAAATTCCTTTGCAAAAAAATATTCATCTCATCGAAGAGACAGCTGCAATTGGTTGAAGCAGCTGATACAACAGCAGCAATCATGGCTATTATAGTTACTAGAGTTGCTATTACTATATTTAGGATTGGTATCACTTTTGATGCTATTATAATTACAAGTATTATTGTAGCTATGGCTATGATAGATTTGACAACGGTAAAAAGTATTATTAGAATAGGCTAAAGTGCAAGTATAACTGTCAGTGTATCAACTTTGTTTTTTTATTTCCTACAATATTTTCGATTTTTATTATCGTTATTGTTAACATATTAGTGATTACGAAAAGTTAAACATATTTAATTCAAACGAAGTTTTTTATTTTACTTGATATACATTTAACTTTATATCTTTTTAATCAATATATCGAATCAATAGATATTTATCAAATTCATTCAAGAAGATATAACGATAACAAATTTTTGTATTTGATAAATATACATAAATTCATAGCCACATCCTAGGGTCAAATAATGATATATACAATCTTGTAGGCTAAATCATACTGCTCACATAACATTTCAGGTTAAATTGCGATTGAAATTTAATTAAATCATTTTAGAGTTAGTTTTTCATGACAAAAGAAAAAAGCATGAACTAATGTATTAACAATTTATTTATATTTTTTGTTGTATGTTAAGCCTACATCTTGTTGTTATTTGATATTTACTCATGTTCTATCAGACAGACAATAGGTATTATTGATATATATTATCGAATGAACTTTACGTAATGACTATAATGTTCAAATTGAATTTCGACTAAAATATTGATTGTGTATATGTTTAATGTCTGTAACATTAGTATAGAAAGAAATTCTTCCTTTTCTCTTTTGTTACCTTCTATCACTCATTAGGTCGCTTTCGCTTATTCTTTTATTTCTTTCTTCTCTCTCTCTCTCTCTCTCTCTCTTAGAAAAAGAGAGTACGAGAGTAGTAGGTGTTTTTCTTTATTCGATCGCCATCAGTTAAAGGTGTTATAGTTGACCGTGTGTGTGCATATTGTCACTCTTTTTTTCTTTTTGTATTCTATACATAAGTGACCTTGACAGCCGACAAGATTTACTGGTCACATACATTTTTATTAATTCATAATCAATGATTGACAACCAATAACACGATGCATGTCTGTTATAATTCAAAATTTCTTATCATATTCTGTCTTATATTTTAGTTTTAACTAGTCTAATAGAAAAAAACAAAAAAAAAGACATGGGCACATGTTACAGTAAACGTTCAGCTTGTTATTATTTAACTCAAAATACAACATCTGAAACACCACCGGCTACATTACGTCGTTTTAGTAATTTACATCATAGTGTAAAATCATTTTCATCCATGGCATATCAACGTCGAAGTTTTCGTACGAAACCATTGACAATTATAAAACAAAGTCCAAAAAATAAACAACATTGGTGTATTATTAAATACAATGAAACAAAAGAAGCACTTGTTTGAGGTTTTTTCCTTTTTGTTACCGGTGTGATAGGTATTATCTATAATGTATGTTATATCCACGTGTGTATGATTTGAGTTTATATTACAAGTATTATTTGTTGTACTTTTATGTTTTTGTTTTTCTGTGTACTGACATTACAAATCGTTAATGATAGAAAAGTAATAACAATAAGAAAAAGAAGGTTAAATGTGTATAAAGGATTGCATATTGTTTGTTGTTTTGTCGAGAAAAATAATGAAGGACGGTATCCTGAGAAAATAATAAGGATTAAGTAATAGAACATCTCTCCTTTTATAATATTAGGAGATCAGTCATATTCAATTAAAAACCCTTTGACAATGAACACCATTAAAGAAGAATAAATATATTCCTTCTTTTTTTTTTTTAATATCAGGAATGTCAATGAAGACATTTATCAATGTAAAACAAATTTTTAAACTCGAACAATTTTTGCATTAGTAAATGTATCTCGTAATGATATAAGATTATGAGCTAATAATGAACCATATACATTTTCATACCATTGTGTTGATCGACCACTGAAAAATAATCGAAAAATAAGTTGTTTCTTTTTTGTCAAATATAAAGTAAGAAAAAAAAAAAACTTAACAAACCTGTAATCTACACAAGCAACTTGAGTAACTGTCGTATTACCAGGTTGTGTTGTTGATGGTTTTAAATAATAATGCATATTATAAGTAACACCAATACTACCCGGTAGAAAATGATTTTGTAAATGATCAATTGATATAGCACTAATAAGTATTGCATTTGCATCAGGTGCCGAACGTAATGTAACTTTTTTGGAAAAACTATTCAAAAAAAAAAAATAATTTTGTTTTATTAAGAGTTGAACGAAAAAAAAAATATTCTATTACCGAAATTCACAAAATGATCGAACAGGAATAAAATCAAGTAAATTTATAACATATTGCACTATTTCTTTATCATCATCAATTTTTTCTACTATTCGACTTTCAGCAAAATGATTATTCCATAAACAATTTTCATTTAATATTCTTTGATAAACTTGTTTGACATTTGTATTTGGTATATCAATTGAACATTTCCATATTGGTAAATTATTTTCATTTGTATTCAATGTTGATGTTATAGATGGTTTATGTATAGATATATTAACACCATCAATATTTGTTTGAACATTTTTAAATTTTATATTTGACAAACGCTATCAATAAAAAAAAAAAATTATTGTTTGAATAAATACAATTATTTTTTTTTTACTTGAAAAAATTCTTCACAATTTTTTGAAATATATTTCTTCATATGAAATTCACCATTACATGCATTACGAACTAGTTCATCAAGTCGTTGTGTCTTTCTTACTGATGGCAATTTGAGTTCATCAGTGAGTGTACTTGGAATCTATTAGATACATAAAGTTTACAATTAAAAAAAAGTAAAAAAAAAAAAAACAAAATTATTGATTTTCATACTCGACAAAGCAAATCAACATTAAGTATCATTGTCATAAGACAATGTTCTAATAATAATCGTTCATTTTCTTGTTGTATAGTATCCTGTTTTTCTTTTTTCCATTTCCACCAAAGAATTTTTGATGATGTATGATGTATGTCATAAAAAGATTGAAAGACAGATGGAAGAAAAATACGTGCCAAATTTCGACATGTTATCTTCATAATAATAAAGACAAAATGATATATTGAGTATTTGTTTTTGTGCCTTACTTGATTATTTCCTGATCGTATTGAAACATCAAGTAAAAATCGAAGTATTGTTTCAAGTACTTCACGACTTTCATCAGGTAATATTAAAAATGTATAACGTATTGCTAATAATTGTTCTTCTTGTGCTACACCTACAAATAAATAATTCTTGGATTTTTATTTTCCCATAAAAAAAAAAAAAAGTTTTATTACATTTAAATAAATCACATAATAAACGTGTTATTGATGGTGGTATAATACATTCAGGTAATTCACGAAAATATTGTCGAATAACATCAGCAACAACAAATGGTTGATATTCATCAAATTTAATTGTTTCGAGAAGTTTTTCATCATTATAATTAGTTGTTACTTCAATTTGTGTACGTAAATGATCAATTTTAGATTTAACACCCGGCTTACGAAATAAACCATCACATTTATTAGCATGTGTACGTATATATTGTAATGCATTTATTATTGCTATTGGTAGAATATGTCCTGTTGTTTGTTGATATATACGTAATGGAACACCAAATACACGTTTACCTTTCCATGTTGTAGATTTTGGAAGTTTATGTAATTTTACAAGAGTTCTAATGAAATAAGTACGATAATAAATAAGCTATAGTAGTAGAAAAAATTCTCTAATAAATCTCAGCTAGTATAGGTGCTGAAAATTTGTGTATACATAATTCACCAAGAATATAGATCAGAGCTATCATCTTACCCCAACTGTTGAAACATAACGAGAATTATGATGGATGATAATGAATAGCACTGATTTGTCCTGTGAACTTTATACTTCTGAAAAGAAAAGGTCTTATGAACTAATCGATTCTTCATTATTTATGATCATGTTTCATCTTCACATGCTATTAATTTCATTGAACCATTGCTAGAATGATGGTCATTTCACTGTGACTATGCAAAACTTTTTGATGCTATTTGTAAATCGTAACTTACTAATATTTCAGTAAATCGAGCTCAAACTTTTTTTTGGGAAAACTTTGTCTGTAATTGCAAATTATTGCCTAGAAGTTTCAGAAAAGAATCTTCTTCTAAAGAGAAACAGGCATGCCAATAATCATCGTATTAGTGCCGAAAGCTTAAAGACATTCGGAGATAACAATATTGCAGAAAATTCCATGATCTTTTTCAATGATGAAAGACTACATAGTAGATTTCAGTTGCAAATAAAAATATCCAAAAATTAGTCATGTATTTGGTAAAAACAAACACAAAATTTAATAGATAATTTTTTCAGATTAAAAATAGACGTCGTCCATCGTAATTCTTGTTACATTTAAGCTATTGGAACGACCTCATATTTCTGATCTACTTTCTTGGTGAAGCTATGTGCACATAAATTTCCAGATCTTCTGCATGTATGGAAGCTAAGGAGTGGGAAGGAGTTTTTTATCTATTACTGTAAATAGATTTTCACATATTTACATTGTTTCATAATTATGTACATTATCTGAATTACAATTATCTTGAGTCATTTTTATTAATTTTGATAAAGCTTTAAGACAAAAAAAAAAATAATGTTCAAATTAAAAAAAAAAATTATTTTTATTTACCTGATTCTCGTAAACGATTAATATCATTTGATAAAAGTAGATGAATATTTATTTCATTATTATTATCAGTACGCATTGTGATTATTTCGATTAAATTTTTCTGTTCAATTTCTTCTCTAAAATATAATAGAGAAAAAAAATTTCTATTTAGTGATTGAATATATCAAACTTGATTGAAATTAATTGAAAAAGAAAAAAGAGTCATGTACACATTGAAATATTGACCTTGTTTGTTCATACAAAAAGAAGAAAAAAAAAAAAAGAAGCCTACTGATTCATGTCTATTGAAGGTCATCGTATGAAAAGAGTAGACGAAAGAAGAAAAAATTTCTCGAATCATTTTGAAATTTTCAAAAATTCAATTAATCGAAATAGAATAACAAAAAACAAGTTTCTATCTACTATAGTTATATTCTTACTGATACAAGAATATTAATCCTCATGAGTATAAAAAAAGAAGAAAGAAAAAAAAAAAAAAAGAAAATTTGTTGTATCATTCTACATCGACTGACGACAGATCTTTATGACGCAACTATTCTGCACACATGCCCAATCGACTAAAAGACACCATCAGTACCCTAGGAGGGAGAGAGAGAGAGAGAGAGACAGACATAGGTTATTATGTATATATGTGCGCGTGCTTGCCTAACTTTTTATCAGACTGTATCGACTTACGTCGTTGTCTATGGCACATTACCTTCGAATTCGTCGTTGTTGACTTGTACAATAGTAATAACAAAGAAAAAAAAGATTATGATGATTGGTATGCAAATAGAAATGTATGCTTTATAGTTATAGAACATTTTTAATCAGAACGTCCAGTGAATGTATATTATGTATCTTGTGGTAATTGTTCTTTTTTTTTTTTTGCAGCATCATTGAATATGAGTAATAGGAAGAAATAACGTATATTAAGAGTATTGCTAATTTCTTCTTTTTCCCCACTTGCATTTTTCTATGATAAACAATTCTGTTACTGATGACTAATAGAAGAAAATATTTTTGGGAAAATTTATCAAAAAGATAAACTAGCATGACATACTCAACTATCTATTTCGAAGAAACTGTATAGCTAGCTATTGAGAGATACTTAACAAACAAATTTATTTGTATGTGTCTATAGAATTAATGTAATTGAAGATCATGTCAATAATGTATTGAATGTATTGGCGATCAGTGAAGTATTTCAATAAGTAGTAAAAAGAAAGCGAAGGCGAAGAAGAAAAAAAAGGGAGGAAGGAGGGGGGTAGAGACAGTGAATTATAGAAGTAACAACCTTCGTCTGAAGTAGTATTCTTCTCTTTTACTTAGTGTATTTTGCTGCAGGTGATTCGTGCTTACATTTACCTCTTGATACTACAACACTCATCGATTGTATCGTTGATGACAACTGATGCTCGAGATAAACGACTGCTGCTAGTCTATGAGCAATATTGTACTTTCCTTTTATTTATTATAAATGAGAGACAAATATTGATTTAACAGCTTCATACATACATACATACATACACTGTTTAAATAGAATCATTTTGTTAATATTTCTTTCTTTCTCTTTTTTTTTGATATACGAGCGATCTACTATATTGGATAATAATATCATTTCACTTTACCAAAATAGTTAAATGATGATTGTGAATGCAAATGATTTACAACATAGTTAGTTTCATCTTGATCAGATATTTGACAATAATCATATCTCAATCGCTCAACACATATATCGAATCATATTTATGTTAGTCATAGATAAGAAAAGATAGATTGATAAAGCAAAAAAAAAGAAGGAGAGAGAGAGAAACATACTGATCATTGGTTTGTGGGTTAACATCAAGGATAGTATCATCAGTTGGATTGATATTTGTTTCTTGAATAAGATTTTCATTAGATAATGAATGATTAGTTGTTTGTTGTTGTTGTTGTTGTTGTTGTTGTTGTAAATTTTCACCTTCCATTTCAAGACGTGATAAAATAAGATCAATATCATTATTAAAACGTATTAATTCACGTAATATATTATCTTCATCAGTATATAAATTACATCTTGAACTATCATTAAAATGATGATATTTTCTTCGTGATGATTTTTTAAAACTATCATTAGATTGAAATCGATGAAGAACTGAACATGATGTTGCATTTGATCGACCTAATAATGAATTTGATGATTTTGATAGAAATGATAATGTTTGATTGGCATTTCTATTAACAATATTATTGTAATATTCATCGAGAACTTGAGCTTTATCAAGAAGTTTTCGAAGTAAACTTTGAGTTGAATATGTTGAAAGATTTGTTGTTGCGAATGAAAAATTATTTGAAACAATACTTATTGGTGTTGTACATTGATTAATACATATTTGTTCATTATTTTCTTCATTTATTGATGATGCTACTTCAATATCCGTAAATGAATATGAATCAATACTATTATTTAAATTACGCATAGTATCAAATTGATTAAGATATGGTATCGATTGAGAATTACGTAGTGGACGATGAGAATATTTCATGAATAAATCCCTATGAAATTCAGATGATGATGGTAGAGTAATATTTGATTGTTGTTTTTCATTATCATTTGATAATTTCTCGGTTTCAATTACAAGACAACCATTAGCAGCTGTTGATTCGAATGATACTGTTTCTTGGTATTGTTTACGAGCCGAACGTTTTCGCTTTTTGGCTATAGATAAAACAGAGAAAATTCATTAGTTTTTTTTTTATCTAAATTAAAATATGACGTCTAAAATCTCTAATTTTATACAGATAGAATTGTCATAAAATTTTCAAATGATTGATACAATTTAATATCTCGTATATAAATGTAATCAAAAAATATTCCTTTTTTCATTGAATTTAGAGGAAAAAGAAAAGAAAACGTATGTCATCTATTCAAACCTTTAAAAAATTGTATTCGTTTGAAAAAACATTGTTGTTCATTTAAATTTGTATCTTCTACTGTTCTTAGTAATGATTGAGAATTTTTATATGTTCGAGAACAACCACAACAAGATAATAGTAAAGATTTTTCTCTATAATTATCATGAACTATTATTGATGATGATGATGATGAATGAATCGAATCTTTATCTATTAGATTTGATGTCATTGTAAAATAAAACTGATTTATTTATATACAAGTCTAATGTAATTGTGATTTGTTATTCAAACTGATGGTTAGTTATATTCCACAACATAAATATCTGAAAACAGACAATAAAAAAAAAAAAGAAAGAATAAATGTTAAGAGAACCATTAGTAAAGATTTTGTCATATACCAACCGACTGTTCTGTAAATATATAAATATAAAATATTATTTAGAAAAACGATAATAAATAAGAACGTCAAAAATCTCCTATAATTTTTCGTTTTATTAGCTGCCAACCGATCAATTTGTTACTTTTTATCGTTTGATATTTAGTAGAGAGGGAGAGAGAGAGAGAGCCAGACAGAAAGAGAAAGTGCATAAGAGAAAAGTGCGAGAGTCTCTTTCTCTCTAAAAAAAAAAATGCCATAAAAATAGTGACTATAATAGATCTGTTGTGTCACATACCATTATAGTTAATAAAGTAATAGAAAAATGTGTATATCTTTTCATTTTTTTTTTATTTTATCTTTAAATGTATGCACTACTTAAACTTAGTGCACGTCTACTTTTTCTTTTTGCTTCATAGTAAAAGGAATATAAAAAAAAGTATAAGTGGCATGAAACGATAATTAAAAGTTAATTTTTTTACTATTACCTAGTTGAAGACGTTATTCTTTTGAACTTCTATGACTTCAAGACAAAGAAAAATTTCTTATTATTTGAGTAAATACTAAAAGAAATTGTAAGATTTCATTTTTTGGGCATCACACAAATACAATCACTTCTCTTCATAATGAACGTGTCATATGTCTATACGCATCTTTATCAAACAACAACAAGTACAATCATATTTGTGTATGTGTGCATATAGTTTGTATCGAGTAACGCAAGAGTCATTGTCATCATTCTCAGTCTATACAAGTCTCTTATTACCATGCTTATCGATAGAGTTATTCGTCTAGTCTTATAACTGACTTGAAAATGTCACAGCTGTCACATATATTTATACATACCTTAAGTTGACAAACTAAAAAAAAAAGCTGGAGGAATGAATGTTTTTCTCACGCTCTCGAATTTTTTCAAGATAACGAGTAATTATCTTTGCTTGTTTTTTTTTTTCTCTCTCATATAAGATTATCGTAAATAAAAACAATCAAAGATAATATATTGATATCAATGTTTCTATAAATACCAATACGCATATGATTATTTGATGTCAAATGCCGTAACTTTAAAAGATAACATATACATCACAGTAGAACTGTAATCAAATCACTTAGTTTTGATAACAATAATGTTCGTTAATCTCATTTATACTTATCATAATAATAATTGAATATTGGAAATAAGCATAGTTCTCAATATTATTATCGATATGTTATGTATCAGACAGTAATACGATCATTTATATGCATATCAAGATTAAAAAAAAAAAAGAATGAACGCACCTATAAACTTTAAAACATGCATATTATACAATCAATAATATCTACTCATCATCAACTATAAGTGAGTCAAAGAAAAATAAGTTCCTTCAAGCTTATACGTATTCAATAGACTTTTGTTGTTATATGCTAATAATCATGTTCATGTTTAATCCATTGAAGTAATACGAATATCTTGAATAAACATACATATGCAATGTTTCTTATTCTTTCTATGAATTAATAGTTTATCATATGTAAAATATAGTCGTATTAGACGAGGCAAAAAAAAAGACGATTAAGTCAGATGTTTTTTTTTCTTATTTTATTATTTTGCAATAGTAATTCTTGTTTATCAATAAGGCAAAAATTGAGAGAACATTGAAATGCTATTATCTTTTACACTTACCATCTTTAGAAATTATTCAATCATCTCTATGCATGTCCATTAAATATAAGCTATGAGGTTTATATCGATATAAAGAAAAGATATATTCTGTGTATTGAAGTTAATATTTATTCTTTGAAAAAACAAAATTGACGAGACAATAATGAAGTATTGAAATTTGCTCTTTCATTATTGAGCAAATGTAAGAAAATTGATCGATGATTACCAATGTTGACAGGGGACCGAATGACAGCCGTGCACAGACGATTCATCATCTGCGCAAGAGAACGAGGAAATAGATAGAATAAAGTGTCATGAAATAACGACGCATACATATATATATATATCTATATATAGATATCATTTTGTACTTTTGTCATCTCAAACTCTATGATCGGAAATGACATTGATGCCTTTGTTCTATATATACAAAACGGAAACGAATGAAATGATCTATTCTCTGATTCTTTCCTTTTTCTTTTTGACTTACCGTTTGAGTCTCCCATAACTTCCGTAGATGCTTGAAGAATGACATTGATACATTTACATAAAGAACCGGAAGGTGTATGTGCATGTATATACGATTCTTTTTCTTTTCTATGCATTGGATATGTTCATCAAATAGTAATTACGACAAGAAAAAAAAAATGACGATGAGGATAAGAAGGAGGAGGCGGAGATAAAACAGATCTTCGTCATTCATCAAATGTAAATAGAATTTATATTCTCTTATTTGTCTTCATCAGACAGTCCTTCTATTGAAGCTAAGCAGAAGTGACAATAACCTTCTTAAACTCAAGTATCAATTGACCATTCAACAATTTATATATATATATATATATACATATGCATAAAGATTAAAAAGAACTTATGTATTTTTATCTTTTTCATTTTCTTTTGTTTTTTTTTATTCTTTCATTAGATAATAACAAAACAAAACAAAATTAATCTAGTTGTTGTTGTTATTATTGTTTAATTTTGTTTGTTAATCAAGTTTAGAATATCTCGGAAAAATAATATTTTGTTTAAAAGAAAAATCCGAGAACTTTGCCACCTGTATGTTTTCGTCGAGCTTCTTCATGATCTAATATACCATGTGATGTGGTTAATACGACATATCTATAAATAAAAAATAAACTAAGTAATAAAAAAAGAAAAAATCATTCAATGATTATACCCGAATTGACGTGATGGTAAAAGATTTTTTGTCCAATTTTCAATATCACGAATAGGACAATCAAAACGAGGACTTATAACGCCACACTAGAATAAATAAAAATAGTAAAAAAAGAATCAAAATGAATTTCTTTTTTTTTTAATTCATACTTTATTTAAACGACCATTTAAATTAACAACTATTTTACCACTACGATGATCATCGATTATTTCGAATTCACCAATATAACCTTTGAAAAAATATAAAATTTTTTATTCAAAGAAAAAACAACAACATTGTTTGAAGAAATTTTTTTCTTTTACCATGTTTCATCATCACAGTAAGAAATTTAACTATAACTTTCGAACATGGTCGAATTATAACTTGACGTTTATGACGTTTTTCAGCATTATTTATTGATTTAAGAGCATCAGCAAGGACATTCATATGAACCATGTTGAGTGTTTTATTTGTGTATGTATGTTACTTACACGTAAATCTGAAAAAAAAAGACGAGAAGTAATAGCATTAAAAAAAAAAGTATTCCATAACAAAAGTGTATTGTTTTTTATCCTAAAGATTATGCAAAAAAAAAAAAACAAATTATCCACTAGTAACAGCTTGTTGAGTCTTTCGTGCGTATTGACGAAGTGCTTCACCGAGTAAATCCGGTATTCGAGCTTCATTTTCAATAAATGCCTAAAAAACCAAAGAAAAATAAAATAAAAATAATTTTTTGTTTGTTTTTTAAATACTTGAATAAGATCATGAGGATTTGTATCGTTAAAGTTATATTCAGCTACTTTAGAATTTGGATGTACAATTGCATAGAGTTGAAGAAGTGAAACAGCATCGTTCATTCTAAAAGAAAAATAGATTTATTAAACTTTCGATATGTTTGTTTTGATAGAAAACATGGAATTAAGCGTAAGTCGATTCTTTTTATTAATCAATGACTATCAATATTGAAGGCTAGATAAGCATAGGAAAGGAGTATATATTGAACAAGCAAAAATCTTTTAGTGTCTGTCATAGAAGTTATGAGGTTCATTATTTACGTGGAAGATATTTTATAAGGATTTCTATGTTGTTTGATTATAGACTAATATAAAACGAATTATTTACGATTAATCTTTCAAACTATCCGTCTGCTGTACATGAAAATTCCAACAATTGAACGACAAGAACTTAATATAAAATCTAATTTCTGTTCAAAGATACAGTTTGATAACGAGGGAAGTCTCTCCAACTGATAAATCGCTTTTGAGTCGAGGTTAGGAGCATTATGTAGAAACAAATATATGAAATTACTCTCGATATAGAAGCTCCAGCGCTTCTATTGTATCCCCACAATTTTAACTTTTCGCACAAAGCTTCATAGATGGTATTAAATTAGTTTTTGTCAGGCGTCGTCTGCGTACAAAAAAGAAATTTTCTTCAGACATCAAATATTCATGAATAAGAAGAATCTCTAGAACTTATTTTCATTTTTTTGTCGACACCTGAGATCATGGTTACTATATACTCTATAAGTACCACTTCGTCGGAGAACAGGTATATGAACATCATTGCAGATTAACAACTTTTGCTTGTCATATCATGATATCGTATGTGTGTGCATGAGTCTTCTTTTCGATAGTGCCCACACCTAAGGTTCTCGATTAGAGAGAACTTCCCCAAGATATCCGACTTTCTGCCAATTTGTTGTAACTTCTTGGTAACTTTGAACAGAAACCGGACTTTGAAGTATCGATTGCCTTTTAAAATTTGCATAGAGATAGTCCATCACGAGGATATTTCCTTGTGAATGTTTTAAATCTTATCACTGTTCCTATCTTAAGATACAGTTAAGGTAAAAACGTGTCTTTTACATCCCTCATATATAATGGTAGATTCGGTATTCTTGTTTCAGAATAGAAATAAATCCAGAGACCTGAAACTTTTATAATAAACTATTCTCATTAAGATCTAGCTCTGTAAGAAATTTCAAGTCAAAATTCGAAAATCAGTTTTCCTAGTATTCCTGAGAAGATCACGACATTCAACAACTACTGTATGTATACAACAATAAGCTAAGAAATCGAACTCTTTCCAGGATATTCAAAACTCATTTGGATCTGCATGATAAATAAAATTCCGACACACAAGTGATTAATCTGTTGAAGAACTTTCTTCGTGAGTCCTATTTTCTTTCTTGTGATATATAAAATGACAGAGCATCTTATCTGACAAAGTTTAATATTATAACGAGATTTTTGATCAATAAAACATTCAGGATATCTAAGATTCTTTAAAATAACTTACAAATCTCGTCTAATCATATCGTTCATAAATCGATCAATTTTTTTAAACCATACAAAATAAAAAGCCATTGGACCAAAATGTCTTGTTGATCGAAGTACATCATAAGAATTTGTTTGATCAATATGTTCATATATTCTATGTGTAACCTAAGAAAAATTGTTGTTCTTTTTAATTAAGAATTAATAAATAAACTATACTAAATAACTTACACGTATATAATCTCGATCATCAGGTTCAAATTGAGTACATGCTCGATCGAGTATAAATTCATAATCTCCTCGTTCTAAAATTTTCTAAATAAATTAAACAAGATATCCTAAGAAAATTTGTACATCATTTTTATTTTTTTTTTTTTTTGTATTACTTCTAAATGTTCATCTTCAAACATTTTTGGCATAATTAATTCTCTTCCAACTATAGGAAAATAAATTTGTCTCATTCGTCGTTTTTCATCTAATGTTGCTGTTCGTAATGTTCCATCAACATCTCGAGCAACAATAAGACGATCCTAATATTTCAATAAAAGAGCAAAAAAAAAAATGTTTTTTTTTTTTTTTTTTGTTTCTCGATTATTTAAATAAATATACTCGTATTGGTATTCCAAGTGATATATCTATAAATAAATGTTTACTTGTTGAAAAACCACTTAACATTTCATCTTTTTCAAGAATTTCAATATTTTCATTAGCTTCAGATAAAACAGGTGGCATTTGAAGTTTAGCTCGACCACGTTCTATTGTTTTTTCTTGTTCCTATGTAAAAGTATAAATTGAAAAAAAAAAAAAAAACAAAAATGAAATAAATGTCTAATATACATACGTACTTCTTTGAGTTGTTTATCAGTTAAATATTTATAAACAATACGATCAAGATTTTTATTATTACGTACACGAAATATTCGTGATAAATCAAAACCAGTTATATTTATTAATAGATCTTGAACATCTCGACGAATAAATATTTTGCCTGGATCAATTTCAGATTTATCTAAAATAATAATTTTTCTTTAAAAAAATAGAATTTTAATTGTAAAGATTTTCATATATACTTTTGTTAGTACTATTATATTGAATTCGATTGATTAAACATCGCACACATGTGCTTGGACGAATTAATGAACGAAACATTAGATTATCGTAGATTGTACATAATTATTGTTGAATAAAATTAAATCTGAAGAAAAAATTCAAAGATTACGATTCCAATATTGCACAAAATACAAATAAGAGAAAAAAAACATTAAGTAAAATTGAAATACAAAAACAAAAGCAATAAATTATTAAAATTCTTTCTTTTTTTTTTCCTAGAACTACTATTCGATTTTTTCATGTTATTCATTCATTGTATCTGACATTGATTGTTCTACCTGACTATTTGAATTCTGACTAGTGCTTAATATATCATGGCTAATAGGTATAATACTAGAATCTGTTTCACCTATTGTATCAAATTCATTGATACGTATACGATCTACTGGATAAATATAACGTTGACCAAGATATATAAAAAATTTCGAAAAATTTTTTTTGTTTTAGCATCACGAAAACATTTAAGTCGCTACATTGTTGGCATTTTAATAACAAAAGCAAATAAATCATCAATAAATATATTTCATGCTTTATATGTTATCATACATCATGATAAATGTGATACAGATTTAAGTTCATAATTAATAAACAATTGTGGTGCCATCATAATAAAATCTACGAGCAAAACAAAAATAAAATTTTCAATAAAAACAAAAAACACCAAATAGGATTCTATATTTACCAAATGTTAATAAAAATCCATAAATTGTACTTAAACAAAATGAATACTAACGTCTTTGTTCATGATACATTAATAACATGCATAACCAATAACTAATGGAAATAAAAATCCATAATAAATATTTAAAAGCCATCTAAATCAAAAGAAAAATAAGAATGTTTTTTTGTTTTCATTTCAAAATTATTTTTTATACTAACTCGATCATAATCTGATGTTGTTTGTTGTATTTTTATATGATTGTTTATAAACATATTTATATTTTGGTATAATACCAAACTATCTTTCATTTGGTACATTCTAAATAATACGAAAAAAAAAAACAGCAATGAAAAAGAAAGTTATTAGAAAATATACTTCAAAATTAACAACAAGAAAAAATACAAAGTCACTTTAAGATCAAGCACAGCTTTATTTTTCTATAACAAATTTTGTGTTTCGATTTCCTTAAAATTAATATGTAAGTTAGATTAGTATACCCTTCAATTGTTACGTCCCGTCTGAGATAATGTTAATCTATTGTTGGAAAACTATCGACGTAATTTCAGAAGGTAGCTCGTCTCAGTCACTATCTGTTCTTCTAAAAATTATCGAGAATCCGGTGCCAGTAACTACATATAGTACGATTTTTAATTTTTCTTTTTTTAAGTACGTTGTTCGATAACTTTATTTAAGAAATTCAATTTGAACAAAGATTATCTGTTCATGTATACATTTTGTCAATAATGAACTGTCGTTCATATATTAATCTTAAACATGATGGCATTCCACAGATACAAACACAAATAAATCCATAGTATAGATGATTGAGAAAAAAAAATTTGAGATATCTTTCTCTTGTGTTATGCTATGATCTCAAACGTCCTAAATTTAATTAAAATTAAGATTCACTTAAATAAAAAACAAAAATCTACTTTCTCAAATTATTAAAATGGGAAAAAACTAAAAGTCAACAATTAACTAGCTTTCCATCATGCATTTAATCATGATTATATTGAACTCTAAACAATCTTCTATTGAAATTCTGTTGATTTACATTTATTTAATGGTGGTGGAATATACTGCCTTTCATTTATAATGATTGATCATCGAGTAAATCAATTGTAATATTCGAATGCCAATGTGATAAAGGTTCGACGACATTATCATCAGCTTTCTAAATAAAAATGTTTTTTTTTTTGATAAAATATGAATCATTTAATATTATTTATATTAACCTTTTGATATTCTTCATTTTGTTTCGTATTACCCGTTAAAAGATTTTGAGTGTTTTTTTATAATTTTTTTTCTTAATATTTATTTAAACGTTTACTTTTCCAGAACCATTATTTTTTATATTCTAAAGAAAATTAAAACTTATAGAAAAAAAAAAAGAAGAACAAAAGTATTGTATTATTTTATAAATCATACTTCTGAAATAGGAAATTCAATAAATTTCATATATGTTCCTTCTGATGTCTAATCTCCATATTTTGAAATAATTCAATATCCAAATAGGTTTTTTTCATTGGATCATATTTATAAACTTGTTCTTCACTAATAAATATTCTAAAGCAAAAGTAAATCTTCAAATTTCAAAAAAGCAATAGAAATATTCTTACGAGTGAATCACTAGTTGTATAAAGATTTTCACGCATAGAAACAGTATTAGAAATTGATGGATTATTAATTGATAATCTTCTATTTACTATTGAATGAACTGTTGTTGGTCGACGAAAAAATAATGTAATGAAATAAATCATTAATATTCTAAATAGAACAGATGATTGACGTTCTCGAATACGAGGATTAAGATTATTTGATATTGTTCTTTGTTGAAAAATTAAATTTTCTTGTTGTTGTAAATTCTACAAAAAGAAAAATAATTGAATTAGAAAATGGCAAAAAGAATTAAAATAAACATACAGAATTTTCATCGATTTCGGATTGATTTTGATTTGTATTCGACATATTTTAATATATTATTTTTTATTTTCTTAAGCATTAGACATATATGTCAGCCATTCTATGATACGATTTGATATAGTCGGTTTTTCGACCTCCAAATATCAGTTTTAAAAAAATGAAATTTTTTATTTGAAAATTAGTTGTTGAAATTAAAAATTAATTTTTTAGTATTTTGAAATTGTCTTTTTAATAGTTTGACATTTACTATTGATTGTAGCGCTGTTTCTATTAATTGGCTTTTTGAATGACATATAATATTTGAGTCTTGTTTTCATTAGAAAAATAATGCAGAATTAAATCTAAATAAAATCGACTTTAGTCTTCACCTATTATTATAATTCATCAATTAGAACTTGCCACTAAAATGTCTAATTGTAACATATTTTACAAAACGAATTGTTACTTCTGTCTTAGCTCAATAATAAATCAATCATTGTCGAAATTTCTTATCAAAAGATTGATTGTTCTAATCATATACTTTGTCAAAAAAAAAATCATTAAACACTATTTTCTTTATTTCTGTCTTTCAGTCTGTTTTGTTGATGTATTTTGTGTCCTAGGGACAATAGGTCTCTCGATGTTTATAAAATAACTTTATCATAATCTGTCGCTGAAACGAAATTTTTTTTCAACCGGAGATAAATTCTTGAAAAAATTTCCCCTACTTTGAAAATAAAGGAAAGACCGGATTCTCTTTTTCACTTTCACATTTGAAGAACATCGAAAGCGATTTTGATTTACTTAACCAACACAAAAAGGTAATAGGAAAATTTAATCTTTATTAATCAGAAATTAAAAGAAGTTGTTTCGATTCTATCTATTAAGAAATAAAGCACAAAAGTTGTGCACGAAATTTATGCTCTTATCGCTACAATAGAATTATTTCTTTATTCAAATTTTCTAAATTAAAAAAATTTTGTTACACAATAATTCTTCTCAACACATGTTGGTGCATATCAGTAGATTCTGTACGTTTGATCAAGCCACATTTATTATTTCAATTAATAGATGAAATTCTTTTCCAATTGATATGTTAAATTTGCTAGTGAACACAAGATCTTAGACGATAAAAATAAATACTAACTAGTGCCTACCAAAATTATTTAACAAGATTTGTTTTTTTATTTTTTTCTGCTGCTGTAAACGTTCGAAAGAATCCAAACAGTGATTTGAATAGAGAAAATGGTTTCCAACAAGAAAGAGATTCCAAAAAATCAAGATCCTCATTTTTCAGTACCTACAACTTGTAAATATAGTTTTGTTTAGACTACACAGAACGATAGCGTAAACCATCCTCTATACAAAACGAGACGTCGTCGAGTTCTCTGCGACATTTCTTGAATGAGATACAGCAATTTTATTGAAGATCAAACAGTGATTTTTTTGTATAGGAAATTGGTAAAGAACGTCGCAGACGTCTCATTTTGTAGAGAACTGTTTTCTCTATCGTTCTATGTAGTCTAAACAAAACTATATTTAGCTGTTTTAGATGTTGAAAAACTAGGCTCTTGATTTTCTAGAATCTCTTTCTTGTTGGAAATCATTTTCTCTATTCGAATCGCTATTTGGAAAATGAAAATAAACCTTGTTGAGTAATTTTGGTACTCATTATATAATCAAAATAAATTTCAGGATTGCAGACGTTTTTGTTTCCTCTCTGTTTTACCTTGGAATTAAATATAAACAAAGAGCTAATGTTAATTTTAATGTCTTTGCATGTTTATGTGAGTTAAATTTAACAACATTATTAGTCAAATTTGGAATATATAACTGCTTGAAAACTTCATATTAATGATATATATGAAAAGCTGAACATTAGATGACAGTCTAACTGCAAATAAAAATCGATACTGAGAAAATTTTCGCTCTAAAATTGAAGCCCATTTTGTTTGATTTAAGTTTGAAACATTCAATTCATTGTGTCGATATCGAAAACTTTCGAACTATAAGAATGTTTTCTTTTTCTCAAGTTGTTGAATCTTTCCAAAGTACGGTAAGAGTATAAACAATACAAATGATTTTTTGAATGGTCATCAGTTTTCTTTAGATTTTATTTTTAATGCTAACAAATTCAATGGCACAATCAAATATATCTAAATTTACTATTCCATTTTCAAATAATAGCGCTTTGTAATTCTGTAATAAAAGATATGAATGTATAAACCAAAAAAACAAATTATTTAATTGTTAATAGAATGTAATTATATGTTGAAGTTTACTTAATAATAGAGATCTGTTTAGATTATGTTACTCTATATGTAAACAATATTTATTTTGTGTTCTATATAATAACAACGATGTCGCATAATACTCTAGAATGAATTCTCGTACTAGATTTGTGTAATATTTCCACAACGTAGTCAATCGCGATAGTATATAAGAATGTATTTGTATGTAAAATATTTTTGATTTAGTGACAAATTTTATCTTCATTATTCATCAGTAATTCGTAGCACAATTAAACGTATAGAATCAATAGATAGCAATATTAAATATTGTTGATGTATGAAGAATTAAAAATAGGTGGAGTGTAACGAAATGAAAAAAGTTCGCGGCAACATGTTTCATACATCATTATAATTAAAAAAAAAAAGATATATGAAGATACAGAAAACTTTTCAAAAAAATAGACGAAATATCGTTTACGATTAAAATATCTACACAAATACCATTGATATAGTTTGAAAGTCTACTATTGATGATAATACATCATTTTTTATTTCTATCATTGTTTTTTTTATCAATTCTGTCTAATTGATACACAAAATGAAAACAAGCTCATCTTTAGTATTTATTTTATTTTTCAATTATTTAATCAAAAAAAAAAACAATTTTATCTGTACAAACGAACATTCAAACATTTAATGAATTTAAAATAAAATGTAGCCCTAAAGAGGGCTGTTGGGTTTAATTGATAGTTCTTATAATTTATTGACTTGATGCTGCATTAGCAATAGCTTTTTTTATTTTTTTAGCTGTACCAGCTGATGAAACTGGCATTGAATCAGTAGTCATAGCTGATTTTTTTGGTAATAATAATGAATTAATATTTGGTAAAACACCACCTTGAGCAATTGTTACATGATTTAAAAGACGATTAAGTTCTTCATCATTACGTACAGCTAATTGAAGATGACGTGGAATAATACGTGATTTTTTATTATCACGTGCTGCATTTCCAGCTAATTCAAGAATTTCAGCACTTAAATACTATAAAAACAAAAACATGAGTGTTCTTTTTTTTTTTGTTGAGAAAAAACAACTTACTTCAAGTACAGCAGCCAAATAAACTGGTGAACCACCAGCAATTCGTTCACTATAACTACCTTGACGTAAATGACGATGAATACGTGAAACTGGAAATTGAAGACCAGCACGAGTTGATCGTGATTTGGCTTTGCTTCGTACTTTTCCACTACCACCTAAAACACTAGCATTTGATTTACCTCGACTTGACATTTTGTTTTTTTGGTTCGATTGTAATTAATAATAGAAATAAACTATTGATAAACTTTACCTTGTGTTTTCTTTTTCTATATATAGACAATATGTCTATACACACAAATGAACCAATAGAATGTGAATAATCGTGTGTTTCTATTCGTTCATATATATTGTCAGTGAATTGGTCTATATAAGTATAACATTGTTGTTCAAATTCATTCTCATATATTCGATTATTCTTCGTCAAACAGCGATTAATATAAAAAAAAAATTCAATATGGCCCCAAAAGCTCAAACACCATCAAAAGGTTCAAAGAAAGCTGTTACCAAAACTAGCAAAGGTACAGCTGGAGCTAAAGGTGAAAAAAAACATAGACGTCGACGAAAGGAAACCTATTCAATCTATATTTACAAGGTTCTTAAACAAGTTCATCCAGATACTGGTATTTCATCAAAAGCTATGTCAATCATGTAAGTCATTATATATGAATTATTATTTTATATTGATTTCTATCCTATTTTTGATAATATAGGAATTCATTCGTCAATGACATCTTCGAACGTATTGCTGCTGAAGCTTCACGTTTATCACATTACAATAAACGATCAACAATTTCATCACGTGAAATTCAAACAGCTGTACGACTTTTATTACCTGGTGAATTAGCTAAACATGCTGTTTCAGAAGGTACAAAAGCTGTTACAAAATATACAAGTGCCAAGTAAAATGGTGACTTGAATAATGAGATGAATAAAATCACTCTCAATTAAAGAATCTTAAAACCCAACAGCCCTCTTTAGGGCTAAAATTATATATTATACATTTAAAAAATATGGTTTCGTCTTAAAAAAAACTTTTCACTTGAATTTTGCTGTTGTTTCGTAGTTAATAAAATATTCAATAAATAAATAAATGAAAATTAATTGAATTTTATTCTGAAGAAAAAAAAATGTATTTCATGTGTACAGATTAAGAAAATGATTGAAAAGACAAATTTTTTTTTTGAATATTGCAGAATTATTAAAAAAAGTATGCGGTCAGTTTTCAGATTAGTAGTTCTAACGTAAACATTTGCATTACACTCACAGGGCTAATTGGAACATAAAGAAAATTTTTTTTCTCATTGTGATTTTTTCATTTGTTCAAATTGATTGAGAATGTGACGAACTAACTTCATCAAACATTTTCTCTTTGCGATTGCTTGTTTTCTTTTCTCTATCGTTTATTGAGAAAGGAAATATCATTGTTTTCAGTTGACATGACTCCTTCAACACTGAGATCAGTTTCATTGCAAGAAGTTCTGCTGCCAAATAAAAAGTACATAAACTTTAATCATTGTGACTACGAATAAAGATCGGTAAATTCTGATTGCAAGCCGCAACGCGCGGTTAATACCTCTTGATGCAAACAATTTACGATGAAAACATTGTTTTTTTTTTCTTTAATGCCGAAAAAACGGCTTATTTGATACTTTTCTGGATTTTCAATATTTAAATATATTAAACTCAATTTTCCTATTAACAAATAAAGAGTGACTAGAGAAGATTTTAAGGTAAATGGTTAAGATGAGCTGGAGATATCGACTATTTCTCAAAGAATCCTTCATAAATCAGATAAACGAAAACTGTTTCACATAGAATTTTTATTGGTGATAATACTAACTCTCAGATTTGTTTTCTATGTTATTCTTCTAACTCTCGTATGAACAGCGATATTACCTAGTAGTAAGACTTTTTGCCGCTACTATCTTTTCTAACAAAAAAAAAAAAAAGAAATTCCTATCGATCTCTTCTTGCTAGAAGAGATCACATGTATATATATCTTTCACATAACTAACAGTTTCAACGCTATTGGTTTTTTTTGTTTGTTAAATATTGTCATTGGTTTTATTTACAATAGAAAACAAAATCTTTGAAAATTCATATCATATACTTATAAGATGAAATATCAACCGAGCATAATTTACATGATCATCAAGTTTTTAATTTGAATTTTTTTTTTGACTAGAAGAAAAATGTGAATTTACAATTTCAGTGTTGTTTTTTAAGACTCGATTCCATATATTTGAATTTAAAATGTGATAGCCCTAAAGAGGGCTGTTGGGTTTTAAGTAGTTTTTTTGAGAGCGATATTATTCATCTCATTTGTTTTTTATCTTTCATCATTAAATCATTTAAGCACGTTCACCACGGATGCGGCGGGCCAATTGAATGTCCTTTGGCATGATGGTAACACGTTTAGCATGAATTGCACATAAGTTGGTGTCTTCGAAGAGACCGACTAAGTAGGACTATAAAAAGAAAAAGATTAATTTTTTGAAAAAAAACAAAAAAATTAAAATAATAGAAACATACTTCACAAGATTCTTGTAAAGCCATGACAGCTGATGATTGAAAACGGAGATCCGTTTTGAAGTCTTGTGCAATTTCACGAACCAATCGTTGAAATGGCAATTTTCGGATAAGTAATTCAGTCGATTTTTGATAACGACGAATTTCCCGAAGAGCTACTGTACCTGGACGAAAGCGGTGAGGCTTTTTGATACCACCTGTAGCTGGTGCCGATTTTCGTGCAGCTTTAGTTGCTAATTGTTTTCGTGGAGCTTTACCACCAGTTGATTTACGTGCAGTTTGTTTTGTACGAGCCATTATTGATTATTTTTTTTTTAAGTAAACGTTTGAAAGCGATGTAAATGTTTACGAGTTTGAATACAGAAGAAACGAAAGAAGAGGAACGCTCTATATAAATAGGACGGTCACCTCTATATTATTGGTCTATTAAGAAAATCGTTAACTAGCCAATGAATATGATGAGTCTTTGTTCTCTGAATAAACCAATCGATATATATTTGTTTGAACAGTATATAAGTGTCGGTTAGAATCATTCTTTTCTTCACATTTCATCATACCGTATTCTTCATTTTTAAGTCAAATAAATACATTAAACAATGTCCGGACGTGGTAAAGGTGGTAAAGGTCTTGGTAAAGGTGGTGCCAAACGCCATCGTAAAGTTTTACGTGATAACATCCAAGGTATATTTATCAATTCAATTAATTGATTACAATTCATATATGTTTTTTTTATAGGTATTACAAAACCAGCTATTCGTCGTCTTGCTCGACGAGGTGGTGTTAAACGTATTTCTGGATTGATCTACGAAGAAGTTCGTGGTGTACTCAAAATCTTTCTTGAAAACGTTATTCGTGATGCTGTTACATATACAGAACATGCTAAACGCAAAACAGTTACAGCTATGGATGTTGTCTATGCACTCAAACGACAAGGTCGTACACTCTACGGTTTCGGTTCATAAGCAGTTTGTTTACTGCTTGGCCGGATGAGATGAATAACATCACTCTCAATTAAAAACAACTAAAACCCAACAGCCCTCTTTAGGGCTAAACATTTTTTCTTTTTTAAATTCAAATATGTGGAAACGAATATAACACAGATACACTCTTATTATACTTATAATATCAGTTACAAGGACGAACATGTCATTTGAATTAAAAGGTGGCATAGAAAACTGAAAAGTTATTGTTATCTAGCTAAATGAAATACTTTGATATGCAGGTCAACAAGGAGAAGAATAATAATAACAACGATAGTGTCATGTTTTTTTTTATTTCTAATCTGCATGTTTTATTCTGTTATATGATATTGCTGTTGATGCTTAGAATAAGTTGAATAATTTCAAATGAATGCGTAATGTTTATTTCTAGATTCTATAGAAATATCTTTATAAAAATAGTATAACATTGAATTGAAAGAAGAATTTTTGTTGTTTGTAAAATATAAAACATGTATAGATTTATTGAGGTATTGTTGTTCTGTAATAATATATTCTTGTATAACGCAAACTGATTTTTTTTTGAATAAAAAACAAAAGCATTTTTGTTATCAACACTTGTATATGTGTTCTTAAATTAGATTGAATATATATTTCCAACTAAAATATTTTATGGAAAAAATAGTTAAACATCCTTATTTATGGTGGAAAAGGAAATTGAGAAATATTAAGATATTCGGTAAAAAAACGACCTATTAGATATGATAAACATTTTAGACTTAATAATTTATTATTATTGATTATTCTTTGATATGTCATCATATATATGTCATAAAAAAATAAACAAAATAAATATTCGTTGACATAAAGCAGCAATACATAACCCCAAATAATCATTTATAATAAAATATTAGACATATGTAATGTTTTAAAAGACAATATGATCATATAATATTCTAGAATATCAGTTAATTTTACACTATGAAAGAATTTATCAATTGATTCATGAGATGATATTCTAGCTACGAATACATAAATAATGTGGACTTCAATTCTAAAAAGAAGAATACATTTTATTCAAAACAAAACAGGCTGTTGTTTCGTTATTAAATCATATGTTATCAAAGAAACAAAAAATGTGAAAGTGTAATAAGTTGCAAGATAGAATCATGGAAAAGTTTCTCTATAATTTGACGTTATTAGGAGTATTTCATATAGATTTTCTCTCGTGGAAGCACTATTTGGAACTCCAGGAAGCGGGTCTAAATCTTTGATTTTTTTTCACTAATACCTGGCACCCTCTGTGTACATTGAATAAGTGAAGGATCAAGGTCTTAACTATTTATTGGTTACTCTTTCCTATCATTTGATACTTAATAAGTTAAACGTTTTCGCTTAGTTGAAAAGAGCATTATACTAACAATACAAGGATATTGAATAGTTAATTGATACACAATATTCATCATTAAAAATCGTCAAGCCGATAGTAACAGCAAAATCTTCAGTTGTATTTATGGAAATGAGATCAAGCAAGAATATGTTCTATGCAATCAATGTGTAGATTTACTTATTTATAAATCATCTTCGAGTACTAATTTATTATCTATACATATTATTCGTTGTTAAACTAGAAAAACGATAGTTTCCAATTTTCAAATAAGTATCAATTAATGTTATGTATCTTCTAAAACTGAACTAGCTATTTCAGATCGAGAACATTTGTCTTCAAAACTTTGCATGTTTTTCGCTGTAACAAAATCTGTACTTTTACGATACAAATGTTTTTGAATCTTCCATATGAGTTTGTGTGCATATTCAGTAAGTTCCACGAAATGACAATTTTGATGATTTGATCTCCATCTTTTATCCGAAATAAATAAAAGTGGTAAGTTAGTCTTCAGAGCTTTGATAGGACAGAATCGAATCTAGGTGAAATCATCTATTGTTCTTAAGTTAATTCAAACCTTATAGCTGAAAAATGAAATCGTTTTGTACCGCATTTATACAACCTTTTGCAAATTTTCTTTTTTTTTATTTACTAGGCATACACATCGAAAGTTATCATTGTCTGTTGTGATGATCTTGAGAACGAAGAGTGAGAAAATACGCAGATAGATAACCTTGTACTGTCTTATTTACGCATCGAAGAAGATAATGGACTTGTAGGAAATCTTTTTCTGTACAAAACTCTTATATTTGAAATCAAAATCGATTACATTTCTTCAACTCTATACCTTTTTGTTCAGAGCAAAAACATCAACTGATAGGCCATAGGGTCATTAGAAGTTACGGTTCGATTGCACTCGTTCAGCATAACTATATGGTTTTTTGAGTAGATACGATTTGAACTAAACAGAAACCAAAAACTCCGGTTTGTTTCGAGCTCTGATTATTATAATAATATAACAATGTTATATTGTATAATTCAGTATATTGATGGACTTATCAAATGTTTTAATAGGACATTGCTATTCTTTATTGTAATACTTCTAAGATCTTATATTAATTTAATATTGTTGAAATAAGTTTATTGAATTTCAAATAAAATTCAGTGTCAAAGTTTGAATATTGTTCTGTTAAAAATAAACAAAAAAAAAATTGTTAATGAAAAAAAAAACCACATTAAATTCATATTTATTCTATCATATTTAATAAAAATATGTTCAATATTTTCTCTCTCTCTCTCTTATATAGATATTGAATATTGTAGTATCGTTTTATACAATCTCTTCTCGTTCTAATTAGTTTGCTATATCAAGTGTTCGAAGATAAGGTAGAACTTGGGAGACATATATAAAGAAATCACTTTCAAATGGTTGGACATTATCGAAAAGTAATAACATGGTGACCATTGAGAACGTTTTATTGCTATCAAAGAGTGGAAATCGATTTGAAATGAAATCAAGACGATTGTCAAAAAATGCAAGTAAATAGGTTTGACATCGATCATTGAAATAGTCAATTGTACAAACAACAGATTGTTGTTTGATAAAACTTTGACAAATTGTATCAACTTCGATATAAGAAGAATCTCGCGTAATATTAAATGAATATGAAAATTAAATTGGCATAAATGAGGCATTGTATGAAACAATATTTTTTTCTAAATGAAATCTATCAATAAGCCGATCAGATTCAGTTATCATAATAGCTAATAGTAATGTTAAATGTTGTAACAGAGGAAGAATAAATTGTTCATAGTCTAAAATATTACAATATATTGTTATTTTTAATTCTTTTAAGTTGCACCAATATATCAAAATAAAATTAATGAAACAAAATATCAAATAAAGACATAAAACTTACTGATTCAATTTCAGATATGATATCTTCATTGTCTAGATAAATGTGTATAATGTTCACAGTAAATGAATATAATTGTGAACCTAGTTAATTCAATAAACGAATACAATGAATTAATTTAAATAATTTGATCGATACATGACTAAGATAAGATGATTTAGCAAAGAATAATTTATCATTATTGACAGACACTAATAGCACAGCATCGTGATCAAAGTCAAAGGATTTAATAGAATACATAAGTGGTGAACAACGGATGAATAATAAAACTGAATCAATGAATTAATCTTCGATATAAACAGATTGAGGCACAGTTGAGAAAAGAGGAAAATCATGTAATTCAAGGTCATAATGTAAACCTAAATTTTACATATATATATATATGAATGAGATACGAAAGAATTTTTCATATTTTATCTCATTCTTTTTTATTATGACGAGAGATGTTAAGAAAATTGGATTGTTTTTCATGATGAAATATAGTAATTATTCAACAGATAAGTATGAGTTATATAAAATAAAGTAAAATACAGATTGAAAGATCTAATAGTTTTCAGAATATACATGTCATGTAACCTTCACCAGAAAAAATAATCCATAATCTTCTATGATGGACTAGTTTTTTATTGCCATTTACCTATTATAAACTGTCTAGTTTAAATAAAAGACGTTCGTGTGTAAAGTGTTGTCTTCTTCGAAAGTTTCAAATCAAACTAGGTCTTCGATTCGAATTAAGTGAAGAAAAAGGAGAGAGAGAGCCTTCTCTTTATTTCACAACATATCCATTTTAGTGTTGGCATGGATGAGAAACAGAGATCGAAATAGACAGACTTTTTGCAAGTATACTCTGTCTGTGCTTGTCATGTTATTTCTTCGACTGGGCTTGCCTGTGTGAAGATCAGCCAATTTATATATATATATTTATAAATGTCATCCTTGAAAACTAACTCAATTAAATATAATTTTTAGATATAAATTCAATTAATAAACAAAAATTTCCTATTGAAGAAAAAAGTAAACAGGCTAAATCTAAAAATCGTGGTCTGTTTAGAGCTTTGATGATCAATTCTCGTTGTTTCTTCGTTCTATGCGCTTAGAAACCGAGATAAATTATCATTCACCTATTTTGAAAGGTGTTCCAGTATAAAGATGACGATACCCTACTAATATTTTCAAATGTCTTAAATTAGGAAGAAGTTTATCAGGTATTGCTTTGACAGCAGCATCAATCGGTAACAAATGTTTTATGCTGATTGTCAATGATTGAATATTATTATAAATACGAGGTAAAACATCTATATGAAATCGTTTGAGAAGTAACGTATAAGGATTAAATTGATAATCAAAACTTAGATCAATTGAATGACATTTATCAAGAGCAAGATGTTCCAAACGATGATTTCCGATATTAACAATACAACAAAGCAATAACACTTGAGGTTTGATTTTGTTCATTATGTTAAAGATCATTTCATCTGGTAAGTCGAGTGGTTCGATAGTATCTTTCATAGAAGAAAAATTTAATATAAATTTTGATTTTATGAAATAATCACATACTTCTATTTGATGAACAGTTCATTCTTCAGTCAATATTGGATAAATATATTATTGTATATACATATATTTGAGTATATATTTGCATTGATGGACATTGTTTACATGAGAACTAATGACATTTGAGTAGAGTAAGTAGCGGTAAAATAGACAAAAAATTAATGAGGCTTAGTCAAGGGAGACCAAACTGATTTCAATAGTTGAAATCAATTTGAAATCACTTGAAATCATTCGAAATCATTTGAAATAACGAAATCAGTTGGCTTCCCCTTGTATTTGCACTAAAAGTACGTTCACTTGTGGCTGAATCAGCCAGAATTCCTAATAGCCTTTTCCAATATGCTAGGTTATGTATAGTTCAATAAACATTTGTCTCACTAGTCCAATGCTGATTCTTCTTTACCGAAACTTTATTTCGCCTGAATATAAACATAACTTCTTCTAAACCAGAGAGACATCAGGAGTGTCTTCGTAGTTGCTTGCCAAAAGGCCCTTAGCAATATAAACAATATCCTAATTCTATCCGAAATATTTGCTGTATCATTCTTTCTTTACCCTATCCTAACGTTTCTTACTCTATCCTATCCTACAGAGTAGGGTAGGGTTGGATAGGGCTACCTTGCAGAACTCTAAACGCGATCCACACCGTTCCAATAAAAAAAAAACATATTGGTCTTGGGACCGGGACCATGTTGCTCATATCTAATTATAATGGTTGTACTAAGGCTCAAGAAGAACAAACTGATTTCGTGATTTCGAATGATTTCAAATTGATTTCAACTGTTGAAATCAGTTTGTTTCCCCTTGGTGCAAATGAGAGAATTTTGGAAAAGAGAAAATAACACTTAAACGGTGTCATTGTTAATGATATTAGGCTTTTACGAAAATTTCGAAGCATGTGATAATTTTATATTTAATAATTGTTGCAAATCAATAAAATATGCCGAAACATAGTGAAAAATCTTCCTTTTGACATCTATCAAATTATAGAAATCTAATGATGTGGAAGGATTTATGAGAGAAAATTTATTCAGGAGGGAAGCATGAGGATACGAAAAAAATCTTACCTTGGAGGACTCTTGTACGAATGTGGATGAATGCGGCTGTGACTCTTGTCTTCACATACACCTGGAAGAAGTACTTTTGCATCAGCATATGCTAGAACCGTCTAATGATCTTATTCGCGAAATTATCTCCATCATGCAGGGCTCAATATGTAACATTTGATAAATGTTCGAGGATGTAACTGTGGGTGAGTGTGATTTTTCTTTTCACCCATTCACACAACACTCACACTCCATACCCTCAATTCACGTAAACATACGGTTGTTGGTAAAAACCAAGTAATGTTGTCAGTTATAAATACAGAGTAAAGCCGGTTGCAAGTAGACAACATAAAATTTGTACACTGTAATAGCACTTAGCATGTAAATATATTTAGTTTCCAATATTATTAGACTAGTGATAAAATTAAAGTTGAAGGTAAAGAATAGTTACAAACAAGAAAAAGACGGCACAACATACACATATGGAATTTTTATGGCCGCGAAATAATTTTAAGAAAGTTTCGCTTGATGATACTTCAGATATGTAATTGATTGTCTTGATTGAAGTAGCTCTTACATATAAAATAGTCATGATGTCATTTTATGAGTTGATTCAAATATTTTCGAAAATGTTTCTTATTGAGCGTCAACGATGATTTATTGGAAATATGTTGAAAAAAACAACTTTGATAAGAAAATGATCTTACCAGTGTAGAAAAAAAAGGCAATTATTCATATATTCTCAACGAATTGTTATCAATATAAGAGTCGATATTTGTGCCTACCATGTTTCTTCGAACGAATATGACTGCATATAATTGATTTATCAGGCGATTACGCTACGAAAAATAAAAGCACGTGAAATTGTGCACATAGGCAGAAGGAACTAATTTTTTTCTAATCTTATAATAAAAGATATCTTTTTATTTTTCTTTTTCTTTCTTTAAGTATATAAATTACAATACATGACAAATCTCAGTGATATTATCACTGGATTCGACACAACTATTTACCTACTTACTCACCTATCTATTCATAAATATATATGTCTACCTCGCACACTAAATCAGGAAGAAAAGCGTTAGTTGACTAAATGCCTGCCTATAAATCTACGCAGGTAGGTAGGTAAATAGGAGGTCCAAAAAGCCATCACTCAAGAATCTCACTAGTTTCCACAAAGTTAGGTAGGCAGGTAAATAGGAGGTCAAAAAACCATCACTCGGAACTCTCACTAGTTCTCATAAAGTTAGGTAGGTAGGTAAATAGGAGGTCAAAAAACATTACTCAAGAGTCCCACCAGTTCCCATAAAGTTAGATAGGTAAGCAGATGGGTAAGTATGTGGATGCTGCGAAAGAATTGCCCACAAAAGGACTGGTCGCGAAAGAAATGGCGACAATACGACACACATCACATGGCACTTTCTGCAGGTGCCATGAAAGGACTGGCTTGTGTGGTACACTCCTTTAGGAGATTTGGAATGGATTTCCTGGAAATGCAATTTATGCCCATTATGGTCATTGTGGCCATTATGCCCATTTTAAATCTATTCATCATATCCTTGCAGTAAAATCAGTTTCCTGGAAACTAATAGAACGCATCAATCGTTTGTCTGTGGATATAATATTTGTGGCGGCAGATTTAGCGGTATTTTCGAGAATCGATGGAGTTTTGCATTTCTTTGATTGCTCGTTGTAGTGTTGTATGAGGGGTGTTACCAAAATATGAACACATTTGAAGTCGATAAGTGGATATTTCTTTGTTGGTAGGAACTTAAACTACCTTTGAAGAAAAGTCACGCGTTGACCCACCACACACTCACATGTTCTTATACAGGGCCGAGTAACTCTGAGAATTTGTTATGCAATAATTTTTATGCATCACATACGTAAGATATCTACTACATATCCATGATATAGTTTAAATTATTCGAACTGGTTGTGCACAAACTATGGGCTGTGTTGTTGTATAAAATTTATACTCTTAATACGTGATATTTGTTTTAACCATTACATATAATTCATTTATAATGCGTTAATTAATTTTTATTGATTTATTATATAATGTTTATATTTTACATTTTTCTATTATTTTCAATCCATTTACATTGTGCAAGTTGCATTTTAATCGTGTAATAAAAATGATATCTATATAATATAGGTTTTTTATCTATAGGATTTAATTTGTTCATAACGCATAATTTGCATTTTAGTGTTCTAAGACTTAGTATATATTATACATATTTTCTCTATTACATTTAGCTTATATCTTATAAGTTAGGTTTAACGTTTCCAGTTAAGATACTATATGGTCTTAATCTATTATATGTAATTCATCTAGGTTATATAACAACTCCTTTTGTGCCTTAAAATAGAATAGTTATATATTAAATATTTTGATCTATTACATTCAATTTATCTATAACGTATAAGTTTAGTTTTAGTTACGTAATATGTAACTTTTGTATATCATAGTGTTTCACCTTATTACATTAGGTTCATTCCCGCCCTATAAGTTTTGCTCTAGTGATTTAATGTATAACCTCGATATATCATATTGTTTTATCTAATAAGATTTATTTTGCTGTTAACGTATAAGTTAAGTTTTAGTAATTTAATATATAGGTTTTGTATTTTATATTGTTTTCGCTTATCATACTTATTTATTTTATAATGATAGCTTATTCTCAGTTATTCAATAAATAATACATCCATATTATATTGCTATATCTAACTAGGTTCATGTAAAATTTTAAGTACAAGTAAAGTTTTACCGATTTATTATATACTTTTTATATATATTTCATATTTTTTTTGATCAACGACATATATTTTATTTATAATGCATGCTTTTTATATATTACATGCTTTTTTTACGTTTTATTTATTCATAATCACCGATTTAAATACAGTTTTTTCACTAGATATTATTTTTACGTTATATATATGTTAGATACACGTGCTAATAAGATTTTATTCTATATACTTACCTATCTACCTATCTCACCGTATAAGAACTAGTGACACTTTTGAGCGATGTTATTTTGACCTCTCATTTTCCTACATACCTACCTGACTTTATGAGAACCAGTGAGAGTTCTGAGTGATGTTTTTTTGACCTCTTATTTACCTACCTACCTAATCTACGTTTGAGATCTTTTTTGAACATTGATCTGCAATTCGAATAATATTACCAATGGAATCTGTCATGCACTCTTTTATATGATTTAACGGGATTTAAAATGATTTAATTTTGATTTTTCAAATGATTTAAATAAGGTTTTCCCTCCTAGTCTTTACCTCATATAAAGTTCAGAGTAACGGAACAAAGAAACACCCTTTTTATGTATGTGTGTACGTGTTTCCTCATTCATAGGTCAACAAAAATGTCTAACAGCACTCCTGTTTTTATTGCCTGTAATGGAACTCAATCAATGAATTATCTAAGCTTTTCAATGTCAGCTTCAATATCAGTCGATATACTTCGACAGACGACATCAGAACGACAGCTAGCATTACAAGTAATTTATGTACTGCTGGCTACAATACAATTCACAACGTCTATCATTTGCAATTTATTAATGATTGGATCTTTATTACAAAGAAAAATTCGAATTACAACATGTGGAATCTATTTACTACTTTTTAGTCTGGCTAGTTTACTTGCAATGAGTATATTTTATATACGAATTATTCTTACATTGTATTTTAACGAAGAATTTCATCGAAATAGTTTAATTCATTGTCGTTTGAGTATGATAACTTTAAACTGCGTACAACTCATATGTTTATGGACTGCTGCATTTGTATCAGTTGAACGAGTGTTAATTCAGTGTTTTGATTTCAGTATCTATCGCTCACGTAGATGCGCTATAGCAACGTCACTATTGCTGGTGATCCTGACGATAGCAGCAAGTATAACATGGTTCATTGGTGCACAGATTGTAGCACATCCAATTGTACCAACAATGCATTTGTGTGAATTTCGTCAATTGCCGTCAATCTGGAAACTAGTCGATAAAATCATTACTAGTATGTACATTCATGTAGTTACACCATGGCTTTTACATGTTCTCTCAATCATCGCCGTTCTGGGTCATATGATACGACGTAAAATTTTCTTGACTGATGCGGAAAGAAGTGAATGGACTAGAATTATGTGTCAACAGATAAGAAAACACAAAGACTTTTTTATTCCGCCAATAGTTATCATTACCTGTACAATGCCGCATGAAGTACTTATATCTGGTTTTAGTGCACGGCCCTGTGTAGAATCAAACACGAATATCTACCTTCGATTGCATATAGCATTTGATTTTTTATATTTTTTGCCGCAGACGCTAGGATTTTTTATCTATATCTATTCATCAAAAGTGTATCGGCCATTCCAGAACAGAGTTTCCAACAGACCAAACCAGGCCAACTGATGTTTCTGATTTTTTTAAATTCACTATATTTAACACTACATTGTTCTACGAATCCTTAAAAATTCACAAAGTAACATCTCTTTCAATAAAAAACTAACATGTTTTTTCTAATGAAAGGATCTAGCATTACATAAAGAAATCTAAAAAACTATTTCCGGCTACTGTTTCGTTACTTAGGTTTTCAATCTGAAGCTTTTATATCGAAGTAATTCTATAAGTAAGTTGAACGACAACGTATTGTTGATGAAATGCGTCGATCTTCACCTCATCTATATCAAGGTTTGTTATTCGTCGATTATCCGACAAAAAATAGGCACAAAGTTAACATTTTGGCTGGTCGAAATGTTACATCGGATCAAGCTAAACAGCAAATTAGGATACGGGTGTGGGTGAGTGCGAGTTGGTGTGGATGAATGTGGGTGGTATGGATGTCGGTGTACGTATTCATCTTCTCTTCGGTTACACCCACACTACACTCACGCCCACCCCCTAGATGTGATTGTGTCTGGTATGGGTTTATTCGTATAATGTGTAAGTTTGGCGGGTGTGAGTGTTACCTACACTCCCAAGTTGATTAATATCAAAATTTTAAGGAAAAAATGTATGAGTGAATTGCAACTTTTTGGTACGATGGACATGTAAAATTGGCAGTAGGTCTAAATAATTTCTAATTAGTATATTTTTTTATATTCTGTGCCTATATTAAAGTGCAAAAGTTTCCCAACACTGTACTGAATATTAAGAGAAATACACAGTGTACAGTTGAAGTCCTGCTTAATTCAGTAATAAAATTAGCTTTACTGATTGAAAAGTTCGAGTCATTTTTCAGCGCTGTATGAAGGACAGTAAGTCAGAAAAAGACTCCAATATACTTGAATTTGCTTAGCGTATCCTGTTCATTTAAATTGTATTCGAAAAGAATATTTTTGAATGAATTCGGCTGAAAATATCTGCGGAGAAAGCGTCACTCTGCATTCTTTCTTAAAAAATGTCACTCTACATTTTGGATTATAATGTAAATTTCTCTTGAACAGTATGATATTAAGCGCTCAAATTTTCACCACTTATATAACTTTTTATTTTACATCTACTCTCCCTCAGACAAAAAAAGTTCCATTTTCCAATTCATTTTTTTCATCACCTAATTCCTGCCAGCACAACTGCACAAGTGAATATCAGCAGGTAAACTCGAAGTCGTTGCTAATTTTCATTACGTATAAAAATCATATATATTTTCTAAATTGAAGAAACAACTAAAAGTATCTGTTTTTAGCTAAAATAGTATTAATTAATTGATAATTATTTGATATTCAGTTGATCTAAAATAACTTCGACAAAATTTCTTGTCGAAATTATAACTTCGTCAAACATTAACTTCACAGTTACAATTTCTACACAATTATATAACGAAGTTATAACTTCGTCAATTTTGCCTGCCGAAATTATAATTCATCGACTGATGTAACTTCGATACTGCATATATACCAGGTGTCCCAAAATAATTGCAATATCATTTGTTTTGTGAATATTTCTGCAAAGACAAATGATATAATCTTGATTTTTTTTCAAAAGATGCGCCTTGAAAAGCTCTGCGAAATCTGTATCAACAAATGCCTTTAGACATATTCTTATAGTTTCCTTCATGGTCAAAATGGAAAACATATATAATAGTGCTACTTCTCAGAGTATTTTGTATAATAAAAATGTTTCAAAGACATTTTTGTTTTACATGTACCTCGTCTTGAGAAAATGATAAAATCTAGAATTTTTTTTTAAAAGATGTATTGTTAAAAGCTTTACGGAAGGTGTATAAATAAATCCCTACAGATATGCTTTAATGATTTTTCTAAATCATAGAAACTGATCATCTGTGAAGATCATAATAGATTTGGTTCTCTTCGATGTCTAGTCGCCTCTTCAACATATACATAGAATAGTATGTCGCTTTCGATTTATATCAATGTACTGTTAAAGTTTGTTTTCTAAACAGAAAAGAAAAAAAGAAAAAAACTGTGATTCAAGTTCTAATGATGGCTAAAAGCGAAGATCTGCGTGATATTGCTATTATTCATTACGAAAACGAGAAGAAGGCACTAGAAATCGAAGTTTTATTAGCAAACAAGGTGCATCGTGTTACAATTCATCGTTGGATATGTCAATATGATAGAGCTGGTTCATTTCATGCAGGAAAACCAACAGAGAGAAAAAGACGTGGAAGAACCAAACGAATATAGTCAATTTGGTGAAAAAATGATTTTCATCAGATAACAAGAGAAAAAATTTACGAACAATGTCAAAAGATTTTCGAAGCAGTCAGTCAACAATCTAAAGGATTCTCAAAGAAGATTTGAAGAAAAAATCCTATCGAAGAATATGTGTGCAGAAACTTTAAGGTCATCATGAATCATCTAGGAAGCGATGTTGTACGTGGATAAGAAAAAACCTTTTAACATGAAGATGTACACAAAATCATATTCACCGATGAGAAAATTTTTACTCGAAATGGATATTTAAATCGGAAGAATGATGTTATATTGGCCAATAGTAGGTTAGATGCATATATGAACAACGGTATTTATACTAAAGAAAAATTTTCTGTTTCGGTCATGGTTGGAATGGATGCAACATGGAATAGACTTATGATTCCGTTTGTTTTTGAAAAAGATGAACGTCTAAATGCTGAAACTTACATTAGAAAATGATTACCATTTTACAAGGCTGAAGGTGATCGATTATTTGGACATTCCAATTGGTCCTTGCAACGAGATGGTGCGACTGCATATACTAACGAAAGATCGATGGTCTCTAAATTCACCAGAACTAAATCCACTCGATTATTCTACATGGGAAACTACAAAAGTTTTTTCGCCTGGCTCTCCAAAAAGTCATAATTTGAGTCTGATTATTGTATTATAATGCATATACATATTTAGGATCATGCGCAAAAAGTCAGCCTTTTAGGTCTTATGAATCGTTGTATAATCTCATTTCTTTCACAGTAGTCACATACGACTTTTTTTATCTGAATTTGAACTCTCTCAGTGTGAAGTAGGCTCCGCAAAGTGTTCGATTATTCATTGACAAATCGAGAATGTGTTGAGTTGGAATCTTCTTGAAATAGGCCTGATTTTCTCTAAATTGGATTTTGTGATTGATTTAAAAAAATGATATTTTCGTTTAAAATCATGGTGCAAATTGGTTTGTTTCAGAGTTCATGTTCAGATCGAAAAATGGTGTGTGACTACTGTGAAAGAAATGAGATTATACAACGATTCGTAAAACCTAAAAGGCTGAATTTTTGCGCATAATCCTAATTATGTATATATATTATAATACAATAATCAGACTCAAATTATGACTTTTAAGAGAGCCAGGCGAAAAAAATTTTGTATATAGTCCCCCATGTATATACAGCATAATCATAAACATCATAATCTTTAACATCATAACCTATAGAATCACAATATAAATTTTGTAATTATCAAATCTTAAGATTACACATATTTCTCATACATTATTACAAAATTAAAGTAAAATATAAAACGTGAGTATTACTTTTCTAGGTATCATTGGCAATTGGATTAGTATTTTAGTATTATCCATGGTCTATTTTATTATACAATGTTTATGATGATTACAAAAGTTTTATATTGGATTCTACAGATTATGATGTTATAGATTATGAAGTAAATGATTATAATGCATATATATATATTTAATTTTTTCTTTTTGTTTATCCTTTTCTTTTGTTTGTAACATCTGTTAAATGTCTCGGTATTGGTTGAAAATGATCGTTTAAGATTGAAAATTCTCGTATATATGATAAAAACAAAATAAATAATATAAAATATTATCTATACAGAAAATTTGTTTTCATTAACTGATATTAACTCAAATCTCAAGAATTACACACAGATCTTAATACATTATTAAAAAAATAACAAACCTATCAAATGAAAGACTCGAGCCACGTTTTATAAATGTGTTGCAGAAAAATGTGTCGCAAAGTAAGAAACATGCGACACATTTGTTTTCATTGTATATAATCGAATGCATTCTTTGTTCAGATGGATATTAGTTATTTTCTTCTCTCCAGTGCTTAAGTGATATGCATAGAGAGCGCAAAATATTTTCATTCTGTTGATCTTTAATTTAGAAATATGAAACGAAGAAAAATGTTTGGTATGCAATGGTTAAATGAATTTCATTGGAGCAGCGAAATGACAGACGATTTCTTACGAGATAGAGATGATAATGGGCATCAGCACGGTGTGAAACAGAATATTTATGTAAACTGTCGCAATGTTTTTTATGTTCTAGACATTCACATCGAAAATTTGGATTTTCTGACTCAATGATCTCAAGAATGAAAAATGAAAATATCAAGATTGAATCGACAACATCCACTTTTCTATCTTATATAATGTTCTGTTCGTTGATAGAGAGCCCAGCAACAAGGTGAATTTTCGTAGACCTTTTTTAGATTTGAGGTGTAGCTGTTCTCCTCTCGCACGCTCGCATCCATACTCACACATCCATACCCTTTGCAGCTACTTATTCGAGCACTTTTCTAGCTCTTAATGATTAGTAGCGATGCTGAAAAAATGGCTCTCGTTCTGAATTATATAGTGAAGAACGAAGGTATATAAGGTTTCAGCAAAGCCTGTATATGACCACATCTTAAGAGTATTTGGAATTTTTTATAGTCAATCTTTGGTTTTTACTCGAATATATCTATACAATTTTTGTTCAGAATTCAATTCTCTATCGAATGATATATAAATTATCTGTCAAAGTATGTATATACATCATCTAAACTGAATGATTCTTTGACCCATAGAAGGTCCAATACGGTATATATGACTGAGTATCAAAATAAGGGAAAAGCTTGATCGATCAAGCTGAAACTTACAGGAGTGACTACTTACTCTGAGCCCTACAATTGCTGAAAGTTTCATGTGAAACTGCTTATGTCTTCTATAGGGATCGATATCAAGGCAAAACGTCTCCCACCCTATGCTCTCGTCATTCATCGAAATGGTTTAGACAAAAATTACGATGATATTTGTAATCAGCACTATGGACTTTATACTACTATATATATATATCTCACTAAAAAAAAAAAATGAGACAAAATATTGTTTAGGTAAACTGAGGAGGAGTACAGGTGCGAAAAATATTGATGTCAAGTCAAGATAAATAAGTATGCACATGTTGTAGCTCATCAGTGACTTGTTGTCGCTATGAGATTTTTTTTGAAAAATTTTTTGATGAGAAGAATAGCCTTATCAAATTTCGTGCTTTTTAATAAACTTTTCATGACTGTTAAAAATCAATCAATTTAAAAAGTTCCAATAATAATATATGTAATTGAAAAACGAAATGAGTTAAGTTAGTTATTTTTATATCTTCCATTCAAAAGAACGAATCAAGTTTCATTGTTCACCCTCTACGTATAGTTAATGATTGGACAAAAAAAAAGCAAATATCCATTGATTTTATTTTTGGAAGAAATGGAAAAAGTTTTTTGTCCCATAAATCGATACAATGTCGAATGATGATCCAGCAGTAATTCCCAAACAAGGTTATTTTCTATTATTTGTTGTTATTTATAATAATTATTAAAAATTTATTTAGGATGGTTAAAAGTCAAACTAAATTCTCAGGTTAAATGGCATCGTCGATATTGTATTATTGATTGGGACAAAGCTATTTTATTTATTGCATCTAAATTCGATGGACGTTATCAAGATCTGATGAAACTTTTACCGAATATTTTTATTAATGATTGTGAATCTTCAAATGATAATACAATTGAAATTAAAGTAGATAGTAAGAAATGAATTATGACTAAATAGAAGATAGTGTTTTTCTTTTCTTTTCTTTTTTTTTTAAGATGAAATAAATCTATTACAAGCTGAATCAAAAAAAGAATATGAATGTTGGTTGTTAGCATTGAAAAGAACTGCTTATAGTCGAATTGGTGGTGGTGAGTGATAGATTTGAGAAAAATCGATAAAATGTTGAAGAATTTTGGAATTTGTTTTATGTTTCGATCATCTTATTATATAAAAAGTAATATCAAAATTATAGTCATTACAGATATTTTAGAATATTTAAATAGTTGAAAGTATTCAACTCTATTTATTAAATATATTCGAAACAAACAATACTAGAAGCAAGTAAAATAATAGAATTTTTATCGATATTTACTTATCATATTTTATTACCAAATCATAATTATACAAAGCAAAATTTTATCTATCAAACTAAATTGTTCAAGTCCTTAATAAAAAATAGTATTAGCTAAAGTTTGATGGTAATTTAAGAGAAAAAAGTTGTTCAAATCGAAACTAAAAATTATAGTTAAATATTTTATAATTTTAAGCGAATTATTTTATAAATCATACTAATCAAAACAAAATTCATTAGAGATGAAAGAAAAAACAAGTACTATTCATCAACTAAATAAATCAAGAAACCAAATCAGACTTATTGGGGCTACCTGGAAAAAGTTACCGGGACTAAGCAAACTTAGTTCTGCACATCTTTATTGAAGACACCCTAGTGAAATCAACATATCGATTAGAGAAATTCATTCATACATCATTGTTAATCATTCTCACCATTAAAAATAAGTTTGTCCAAAATCTCTAATGATTTTTACTTTTGATAATTGTTTCTATCAAACTAACAATAGATCGATCAAATGAAATCTCCATCGAAGAATGCTTATAAAAATTTTTTTATCTCTTCTATCATTAACGATTAGAAAATTATTTTTCATTTAGGTATCTTTGGTCAATCATTAGAAGATACATGTAAATATTCTCTTGACAAAACATCTCTTGTACCTTTAATTGTTCGTCAATGTTGTGAATATCTACTTGACTATGGTTCAACATTTGTTGGTTTATTTCGGTAAAAATTTACAATTATAAGGTGATGGAAAAAAGTTTAACAACAACACATTTTTGATTTTTTTTTCTATAATATTAAGCACCTAGCTCAAGTCCACACATAGTAACGTTTAATAGTCAATGAAGTTTTCAAAAAAAAAAACTGAACACAGTAGTTGTCAAATCCCAGAAGACTTTGTCGGAGCGATTTTTTTCTAACAATGTCATTTCAGAATTTTATACTCTTTACAATAGTATCGCTAAAAAATAGCTTCAATAAAATCTTCTAGGATCTGAAAACTACCTTATCTAGTTTTTTAGAATCCTTGCCATCATTGCTTATCATTATAGAAAAAAAAAAAATTCAAAAATATATTTTTGTGTTAAACTTTTTTTCATCATCTTACATTCTCAACAAGATGTATTATCTTGTTGTAATTAGAATACCTGGAAAACAATCTTCAATAAAAGAATTACGTGATATGTATGATCGTGGTTTATCAATTAAATTAAATAATTCATATTCACCAGCAACAATATCTTCATTATTAAAAATTTATTTACAATCATTACCTGAACCAATAATTCCAATAAAAAATTTTGATGAATTTTTTGAATTAGGTTCACGTTTTAAATATAATCAAACAAATGATATTGATCATTTAAAAAAATTAATAGAAAAAACATTATCAAGTACAAATTATGCACTTTTAGCATATTTATGTTTATTTTTAAAAAAATTAACACAACATGCTCATGAAACAAAAATGGATACAGATAATTTAGCTGTAACATTTGGAAATAATCTTATTCGAACATCGGAAGAACTTGATCTTAATATGATTAAAGGACATAAGTAAAAATTTTTACTTCTTTTTTTTTTTTTAGTTTTAAAAAAGAAAAATTTTCTTTTGACTATTTCAGTTATAATCTACTACCATTAATTAAAGCATTCATCAATCATAGTGAATATCTTTTTCCAGTATGATTTTATTTTTAAAAATACAATCTTCTTTTTAATTTCATTTTTCTTTTTTTTTGTAAATTTAGATTAATTCAAATGAATCATGTAAACATCATAATCAATCAATTACAAAATCTAGTAGTTTTTCATCATTTTCTTCATTTTTATCATCTAATGAACAATTGATTAAGATCCATTCACGTTCATCATCAATGCCATCCATATATTGTACAAGATTTTCATTAATTGATAGTTCAAATTTAAATTATAGTAATCAATCAGATACTAATAATGTACATTATCATTCAAAATTAATTCTTGAAAAAAAAACAAGTAATACATACGATCAATTAGATAGTCAACAATCATTTACAACATGTTTTGAAACTGAATTTTCAATAAATCAAGAAAATAATGATAAGAATCAAATAAGTATTGTACAAAAACGATTTTCTAGTATTGATATAATAAAAGACGGACAAAGAACTCAACAACAATCAATAATATTAGAACAAAAACATAGATCAGGTAAGAATATAATCAAAATAAAATACTCGTAGCAGTCTAATCAATCAGACTGATATGAATCATTCTTTACTTTTCTGATTCTATAATATTGAAATCAACTTCTCGATTAGTCATATATACTCGTGACTTAAGGTCATGCTACACTTTTCAACATTTATTTTTATAAATTCTCTCTATTTCGCTGGTCATTGATCAGTGAGTAGAAAACTTCATAGGGCTAAAAAACTCTATATTAGTGTTGTAAACTCGTAAAGTATTCGTCAAATACATCAATATTATTAATTGGCTATATACTAAATCGACTTTTCAAGGTATATGCTTTCTGTTATCTTTTATATGTCTACGAAATATATAGTATAAATAGTAAGAGATACAAATAAATCTCTAATAAGTTACAATGCTAAATAATTACTCAATTTTGTTTCGATAATATAACTTAATGTGAAAGTGAATTACTAAGATGTATTGACTCTCTGATGATGAATATCATTTAATAAAATAGTCTAACATAGAGTTTTTTTTTGCAGAGATACGCTTCAACAATCAGTTAGTTAACTATTACATAACTTTCTTCTCTATCGATACATCTGAAATTCGACAAAATTATTTTTTCTTATCAAACTGCAACAATTGATTATCATTTATCCTGAAAATTAAAGCTTCAGTATAGATTCATTTTCTTTTGCATTGTTTCCAGTGTAGAAGTCGAGTAGGCAGCGCTCCTTGTAAGATTCAACTTATGATTATTACATCACGTACTATGTGTCTTTATTTCCAAAACTAGTCATATGCTCTCCGAGAGTTTTCAATTGTCTCTTCGCAAGAGAAAATCTCTATAAAATACTGATTGTTCTTTAAAAAGACTCATTTTCTATTATAAGTTCAAGTGATGACTTTCATTCTTTTCTAATTATATTCTTTACAATTTAGATATACCTTCTCAAATTCTATCAGCAAACAATGTAACATCATCTATTCGTAAAATACCAAAAAAAACTTTTGCTAATAAACTTGGCAAGTCATTATCAAATTTTAAATCCAATGTATCAAAAGCACTTAATCCACATATTTCTTCAAATGAAACTATTCAACATTTAAATACAATTGATTTATCATCTTCTCGAACAATTTATCAACATGACAAACGTAATATTTTTGATACAAATTTATTAAATGATTGTTTAAAATCTTTACAAAATGAAAATCATTTATTAAAAGAATTAATCAATAAAAAAGATATTTCATTTATTAATTTAACAAAAACATCTTATGAAGAACGTCTTAAATATGAAAGAGAAATTAATCAATTAAAACAAATAATTGAACAATTACAAATGGAAAATTTACAATTAAAAGCTCGATATCAATAAAATAGTTAAACAATTTTTACTGTCTTTCACAATTATTTTTCTTGTGATATTTGTATAGTGTGATAATTAATCATTCCTTTCATTTGTGCAATTTATTAACACTACTTTTTCATTCTGTCTTTCTTTTTTTTTTTTTAGATATACAAATTTTTTGAATTATGTCAATAACTGACAATATTAAAATTGATACAACTGATAATCAATCAGATGATACATATGCAACACCAATTAGTCCATTATCACCAAAAGAAAAATCACCAGTTTCAAATGAACAACAAGAACAACAACAACCAAAAGAACATTCTGTTAATGAAATGCAATCATTAATTCAATCATCAAATGATTTAACATTTCCATTAGAAGATTCATGGACATTTTGGTTTTTTAAAAATGATCGACAATGTGAATGGAAAGATAATTTAATTCAAGTAACAACTGTATCAACAGTTGAAAATTTTTGGTCTGTTTATAATCATTTACAAGTTGCTAGTCGACTTGGTCAAGGTTGTGATTATCTTCTTTTCAAAACACATATTGTATGTTTGGATTCTTTTACTAAATAATTTCTTTTAGTAGAAATTATGGCTTGAAAGTAGATATGCTCAAAAAAATTGTTATTCAGTTAGAAATACAATGTACTCTACTGTTTTTTTTTGTATAAAAATTTGATAGAAATATCATAGAGATCCGCAGTTTTCAGCGGTCAAGAAAGACGATCAAAGAAATTTAATTGGTCAGCTATTGTTCAATCACGCGGGTTCTTATTGGGGATTTTCGACAACGATATTCTGAAGCAATATTCCTTTCGATCTATGTAAGGCCAACATTCTTAGCTTATTTTATTCGAGAGTTCTAAGACTTTTTTGCAGCTAGGCAGAGATAATTTACCATGCTGAATTGAATGGTAATATTTGTTTTTAGCTTTAAAATGATCTGACTCTGTTATCGTTATATTTCTAAAATGCCAGAATTATTCTTCAGGTAATGACAGAAGCAGGATTTCGGAAATATTGAGATAACTGAATCAGATCCTTTCGAACCTAAAAATAAATATCCTCATTCCACTGAGTATGGTGAATTACTCTTGTCTAATTGCATTTCGGGATGATTACAGGTTAATTGGCTAAAATCAGAGGTCTTAGGAAAGATCTTATAACTCTCGAATGGAACAAGCTAGAAATATTGACTCTACATAAATCGAAAGGAAATTTCGATATAATTTGATGGCCTCGGATCTTCTCTCTTGAATGATGAAAACGCTAGGTGTTTATGATGTTCCTATCAAACGTTATTCAAAAAATAGTACAGAACATTATATTCTGAAACAAATAGTAGTGCTCACTCCACTCTTGTTAGGATGATGTGCACCATGTAGACCCTGATCAACTATGAATACTCTGAAAAGAGTTGGAATCCTGAGCTTATTACTGCGGAGATCGAACATACTAGACGGAGATATAGGGTCGTTTCTGCGCCTTTTTTTTTCATGAAAAAGTTGATTTGAGAATAATGTGAAACAATATACAGTTCGTGCTAATTCGATATCTTCTCGAATTCTTAAGTTTTAAAGATATTTTTAATACCGTCGTTCCCTAAAGAACACTAAAAAAAAAATGATTTTCAAATTTCGATCTGAAGCTTTCACAATAAACTATTCTCAAAGTTTCAAGTCTAAATTCGAAAATCATTTTTCTTAGTATGTTTGAGGGTGATTACAGCATTGTATTAAAAAAAACCATAAAGAAGCAATATCTCTCGCAGTAATAAGCTAAACACCCGAACACATGTCAGGATATTTATAACATATTAAGGTCTAAATTGACGTACATAGCTTTGACTTGTCAGTTGAAGGTTTTCTCTCATCAGATACGAAAACAACAAAAAAATACTATCCATTCAACCTCGAAATTATGATTGACGATCTTTGAATAGAAAGAAAATCAAAGGCGTCAATGTAACTAGATTATACATTCATAGTTTGATCTCAATGTTCAATTAAATAATTCGTTGTCCTTATTTAGCAACCAATGTGGGAAGATCGATACAATCGTACTGGTGGTCGATGGTCTTTAAATTTAAATAAAAGTCAACGAGCTACTGAACTTGATAAATATTGGCTTTTTACAGTTTGTTAAAAATGATTCATTTATTGATATTTTGTTCATCTATCTTTTTCTTTCTCAGTTACTTTCATTAATTGGTGATCAATATACAGATGATGCACAACATGTTAACGGTTGTGTTGTATCGATTCGAAGTAAAGGTGATCGAATAAGTTTATGGACAAAAGATTGGAGAAATGCTGAAATTACAAAACGAATTGGGTAAAGAAATTTTAGTTGAATTTTTTTAAAAATTTATTTATTAAATGTAGAAGTCGATTTCGTGAAGTAGCGGATATTCCTCGAAATTTACCATTAATTTTTGAAGTGAGTATAATATGATTAAATAAATAATAATTATAATTAATAATAAATAAATAAAATTTTTTAGAGTCATGAAGATCAAGAATCAAAACGTGGCGCAACATCAAAAATTCTTTTTCGAGCTTGAATGAGTATTAATTCTTCATATTTCTTTTTTCTCTTGAATTGCGTTTATATTAATTTATCTTTTGTGTTTGTGGACTTACAATAAACAAGAAAGACTTTTTCAATTCAATGAATGGGGGTTTTGGTTAAATGTGTGTTTGTAGTGTTATTTGCTATTTCTTTCTTCATTATTTTCATCTAAACTATTGGATCTGACTATTTGATTAATTAATGTTATTATTCGACATTGTTAAGTTTTCTTTTTCTTTTTTCTTTTGTGTTTTATTTAACGTAATTCATTTCAAAAAAAAAAAAAAAACAATATAGAAAGTAAATCTAACTAGATCATTTGTACGAAAGGCAATTTCTTTTGTACCATAGGAAAAACAAAAAAAAGAAATAAAGAAATAATTTTTTTCTGTTGTTTGTTATTTCCTCGTTGTTGTTATATTAAAATAAACTAATAAAATAAATCGAGAAATCACAAAACAGTAAGCAGATGCTATATAATTTCTGTATACTATGATGATAAAATACTTATTTATTTATTCTATTTGCAACGGTTGATTTTAACTTTATATCACAGGATATAATAAACACATATATCTAGTATGACATTGTTTTTTATTTGAAATACCAATTTCAAATATAGTAGAGGATAAACTTTTGTCAAAAGATTTACCGAACATTGAGGTAGGAATATGAATCAGCACGATAAAGCAGTATTAATTAAAATAACATTTGTATGCAAAGGTTATAGTTGCATCAATTATGTGTAATAGGTGGCTTAGATTAAAGAGTACAAAATTATTTTCTTTTTTTTTTTTTTTGTTGGGACACTTGGATATAATGTTAGAAATTCGTTCTCATTAATGAATAAAGAATTTCATCCTATCTCCTTCGACAATGATTTCAAGGCTTCTGCTGCTATCGTTTAGAAGAAAAAAGTTTGGAATTAAAATAGTAATATTTATGAACACCTTTTGGAAAATCGTGTTTTTGAAACGTACAGTTGCTGTATGAAACTTTCATTCTCATACTGTTGGATGTAGAATTTTATTCTGAACAAAATGGTATGACTGTTAAATTGAAGAGTAAGAACGATAAAGGTCTGTTGAATTAAAAGAAAGCAGCTTCATAATCCTATCGGAAAACGATTTCACACTTTTTACTTTACGACTTCTCTTCTAAAATCCTGAAGCACATGCGAAAAATTGCAAAAGGATATAGAGATTTTCATGGCATATTCGAAATTTTAGTGGAATCTTTTTGGAACGAAAATTTTTCTATCGACTGAACGGAGAACAGATTTCGGACATCTCCAAAAAAAAGAAAATGATTTTATTTCATTAAATTTGTACTAGCGGTTAGTTCTAATGAACAAAATTGAAGAGAATAAACGAAAATAACTGAGATCTGATATATTCTAGATTTGAAATGAATTTTCTTTTCTCGAATTATTCAAGTTTTGTTTATTGTTTAACTTAATCCTTCATATTTACATGGAATGAGTTTGTATCCAATTGACTATAAAACTTGAAGTTCATAAAAGTTTCTATATAAATAGATGAAAAAGTATGTTCGTAAGCTGTGGCCAAAAAGATAATCTTGTTTTTAATATTTCCAAATGATCTCGTGCTACTGTCAGTATGTCGTTCTTGCTAAAATGACTTGAATATGACTAAATGTAAATGCTACCAGACTGTCAAAAAGAGTAAGTTAGAAAATTTTCTCAAAAACTAACAAACTCATGAATTAGTTACGAATATGTGGAGTTTGATAGTGTTACATCAACAAATAGGGTTAATGACCTAATAGGTAGAAGACATGATGTAGTAGTATGGCTAAGTGTAGAAAAAAAAATAGAAAGACAATATATGATGGTGTTTGAAAAAATTCTATTTGACTGATTGTAACAAAATTGGATTTTATTTTTATTTTAACATATGTCGTCTTCGTGGATTTTTCAGTGGATATCGAAATGCAATTTTTATGCGCTAGTGAATTAATATTTCATCAAGTTGATTTATCCGATTAACAACTAGTATTAACTTATGTCCAATAAGTATAGGCATCAGAGCCACAAGAGTTGGAAAAGCCAAAGTCTATCCTAGATTCAGATTGCGTAGACAACGCTTTTCTACTTCCATCAGATTGATCAATTTGAACAATGCATCACATCTTTTGTACAAACGCCAATAGTTTTTGCCGCTTCCGACAACTAGTAATAACATTCTCTTAATCAAGCAGACTTAGAAAACGTTTTTGAGGATATACTGAATTTTCGAAGACTAAGGTTACATGCCCATTAAACATTTTCAATAGTGAAAAAGATCACAATACAAAATCTTTTTTTTGTATTGTGATAGATTTCTGCTTATCCGTTAAACTTTTTGTCCGGTAAAGTGGATCAGAATCTCTTCCGTCGAAAATTACGAATTTTTTTTCCGATCACCATCTCCATTACATGTTGTAAATAGAGAAGACACTAACTACATTTCATCTAATTAGCATTCAAAAACGCGGCTTCTCTCATTTTTAACTTCCAAATGAGAAGCTAATAAAAAATGTTGAGACTACTCGAGAATCAAGATATTCTACTACCTATAATTCTAGATGATAAAATATACTTATGAAGAATACAAATATTTGAGGTAAAATTTTCAATTCAATTGGATCGAGAAAAGTTCTAGTTTTTCCTAAAAAAAAAAGTTTCATTACAAGTAATTTTGATTGCAAAATTTTATAAATTTAATGATTCATGAACAGTAAATTGCTTTGTCTGAAATTATGTCTCTAATTGAAAGAAATGAGTTAAAAATTCATTATTTAGTTAAAGAAAGTCCAATTTGATAGATGCCGCTTATTATCAATTTCTATTTCAAAATTGAACAAAAATATTATTTTACTGATTATATTTCAAATGAGATATTTTCTTATAAATAAAATCACTTGTAATTTCATCGTCATATCATTAATAAGGTATATTAACATTTACAAATGGCAGTTTTTAACCAATCCAATATTTCATCGATTGCTCGTGCAGCACAACAGAACAACAATAAACTAAAACAAATATAGACATTCACACATCGATGAATATTTCTTTTTCTACAATTCATTGAACTACTATCTCATTTGTTTTGTTTTCACATATCATTTCATTATATCTTTTTGTTTTAGTTTATTCAATTAAAAAACCAAAAAAAAAAACCGATTATTTCTTTGAGAATGACTACAACTTCACGTGAAGAAGAAGCACAAAAGGTATAACATAATGTCTAAAGAATATATTAATATATTATAACTTCAATTAAATTAGATGCTTGGTCAGTTACAAATGAAAATGATTGATATACAAACATCATTAAAAAAATCTACAGGACAAATTGAAGGATTGAAACGTGAAATTCAACGTTCAAAATTAACTGATAAAGAAATTAATACACTTAAACCTGAAACACCAATGTTTAGTCCTGTTGGTCGAATGTATATTTTGTTTTTTTTTTTCAATTAAATTCATATTAATACGAAAATTATTTAGGTTTGTATTACATAGTAAAGCAGAAATTCGTGAACAAATTGAAAATAAAATAAAAACATGTGAAGATGATATTAAAAAACAAGAAGTATTTAAAAAAGAAACAGTTTAAAAAAAAAATTTTTTTTTGATTCTTTTCTTTAGACAACAAAAACATTTTTAGAAAAACAAATGCGTGACTGTGAAACACAATTTAAAGAAAGACTCGGAGGAACAGGAGGAAAAAAATCACGTTCATAGAATTTTTTTTTTCTTCTTTCATTTATTTAGTGTGTTTGATTTTTTTCATTTTTAATAACTTTGTGGTTTTATTTCTAGATGGCATCAAATGAATCATCTGATAATAAAAAATTAAGGTTGACTAAATATTTTCTTTTGTTCTACTGTCATCGAAAAAAAAAAATTTATACTTTTCTTTTAGTGATGGAACCATCTTTGGAATTGGAAATCCATTACTTGATATTATTGCTGAAGTTCCAGTGTCCTTTCTTGAATCGTATGTATAACAATAATAACCTAAACATTAATTTGAAATATGAAAATCAAAAAAATTCGTAACTATTAAATCTAAGACTTTCATTAGACATAGTATCGAAGTTTTGTATCTGAATAGAAAACTTTTATGAATTAAGTTGATTTTTGTCCTAAATGAAAATCTTACTTGTGCGTGGAAAAAATCATTATTTACAAATGATCTTTCTTCTCAAATAAGTTTCAGTTAATACAAACATCAATTTTCATTTTGAAAATGTTCGTATCTCTTTTACCGATATCCAGGTTTTCTCTTAGCTAGAATATACTTAGTAACCCCCCCCGCTTAGAATTAAAGGCCATGGCCTTCTATTCCAAACTAGTTGTTTTTTCGCACATCATAATAAATAAATATCGGAAAACCTGGATGTTTTCTAAGAAAGACACTTTTTTTCTTTTACTAGAAATATTAGTAATTTTAATTAAAAATCAAAAAAGAAAAGCATTCGATGAATTTACATATAAATCCTTACTAATAATTTTGATTATCTAAAATAGGAAATCTCATACTAAAAGTGCAATGCATACTTATGACTAATAATTCTTTTAGTTGATGGTATTGCACAAGAAAGAACAGCAGTTTTTAATGAGTATTAAATTCTACAGCAAGAAAATTATATTTTTCAATCTCGAATGTGATAGACACTTGTATCTAAAATAATGGTAAGTAAATAAAAAATACAATTCCTGCTTTCCCATTAATGATGATACATAACTATTAATTTTCTTTTTTTTCCACTATGGATTGCACTGATTGGCTAAACATAAAAGATATTGCTAGAACATTAGCATTTATAATAAAATTAGCTATATCATGTTTTACATTTTAATTATGCTGAAATAATTTTTCATTATTACTAAGCAATAGTGCTTTAACATTGATCAAAATATTTTACATATAAAATTTTCTTTTTAATTATTTAGATATAATTTAAAATCCAATGATGCTATTTTAGCAGGTGAAGCACATAAAGGATTGTAAGTGATTATTATTTTTTTCTTAATTTATTGATAATTTCTTGTTGAAAATTAATTAGAAACGAAAGTTTACTTCGTGATTATCCACATCATCAATTTGTTGCCGGTGGAGCAACACAAAATTCAATGCGAACTGCAACAGTAATTGTTTTTTTTTTATATCCTTTTCCATTTGTTTTTTCTAGTGGTTGCTTCAACAACCTCATGTTTGTGTTTATATGGGTTGTGTTGGTCAAGATAAATATCATCAATTATTACATGATGCAGCTAGTAAATCAGGTCTTTTACTATCCTATCAAATATGTGAGAATTCTGAAGAACGAATACAAACTGGTACCTGTGCTGTTCTTATCAATGGCAATAATCGGTAAAAAAATAAAAAAATAAAAAAAAATAATTATTTGTTCTTTTTTTTTAGATCATTAGTAGCAAATTTAGGTGCTGCTAATCATTTTACAATTGATCATTTAGATGATCCAAATAATAAACAATTAATGGAAAACGCAAAAATTTTTTATACAGCTGTAAATATTTCAATAATAAAAATTAATTATTCAATAAAAATAATTTTTATTTAGGGATTTTTTTATACTGTATGTCCAGCTGCTGTTATGCGTATATGTGAACATGCTGATAAAAATAATAAATTATTTTGTACGAATTTATCCGCACCATTTATTAGTGAATTTTTTGGTGATAAATTAATGAAAGCTATGCCATATGTTGATTATTTATTTGGTAATGATTCTGTAAGTTAAATATTTTTCTTTTTAAATAGAAAAATAAATAAAAATTAATTCTTTTGTTTAAGGAAGTAACAAGTTTTAATAAACATCAATTAAAATTAGATGTAAAAAAAAAATGATTTTATTTTTATTGAAAATTTCCTTCCTGTCTATATTAGACTGAAGATATAAAAGAAATAGTTAAAGCAATAAGTGAACTTCCGAAAAAAAATTCTCAACGTAAACGTGTTGTTATTATTACACAAGGATCTGAACCAACTATACTTGCTATTGGTATAGAAAGTTTTTTGTTTTTTTGAATTTAATTAATCAATGATAAATTTTTAATGTGTAGCTGGAGACAATATTAAAGAATTTCCAGTTAAAAAACCAATGGAGATTGTGGATACAAATGGCGCAGGTGATACATTTGTTGGAGGTATGAAACCCTAATTTTTTCTTTTTGTCTAGGGCAAATTTTGTAAGATCTGCAAAAAAGATCTCAGAATATAATGTTAAGAAAAATATCCAGGTTTGATTTTAGTTAGCACACGAAAAATTTCAGCTGGATCTATCGAAGCGTCTAAGAGAAAAAGGAGAGAAAACTTTAATTTTTCCGTTCAAAAATTGATTTTCAGACTATACAGTAACCACAAAAAAAAAGATACATTTGAATCAAACGATACATATATGTTGATTTACAATTACTGTTTTAACCACATTTGCAAAAGTTAAAAAAAAATAGTCGTGAACATTTGGTTCTTCAACTATATTATTTCTGTCGTAATCTAAAAGATCCTTGTGATTGCTGCATATCAATGCTGTTATATTTGTAGTTTGCAACGAACAATTCCAATTCCACAAAAAATTGATTTTACCCGTGTTAGTTAATAAGATATTATGACTATATTATTTATTTTTCATTCATTTATCCGTTACATTAAGGTTACACTTCCGCTCTCTTTTGACCATTTCTGATTCTTGCAGAGGGTATAACCGATCAGATTAAAATTTTTACTACAGATAGAGCACCTAGAATAAGGAGATATATGTTCGAGGAAAAAAATTTTCAAAAGAGTTTTCTAGAAGGTCGCACCTAGGTAAATTACGATCTCTATCAAATTTTATTCGATTTTTTATGAGAGAAATGCGTAAAGGTTCGGAGCCAAAACCCGAGTTTTGACTTTCAGAATCCTATATATCTACATGAAAAATGCAAAAACAAAAACGGTTTATTTGACCTCTGGTAGATACTCCGAAATATCTATAGTAAAAATTCCAGTCCCATCGGACAATTGCGCTAAGTAAAAAACAAAAAGAATTTTGAATACGATTACTATGAAAAAAAATTTTTAATTCAGTAAAATCGGTAAGAGTAAACTTAAGAGTCGAATGATGTCATGAATTGCACATGGTACTTGACGCTGTCATACCTTATACTCAGCTTGAAATCGAATTTTTGGTTAACAAAGAAGGAGAAGGAACTATCTTTAAGCTACTGCTCACTGTTTAAATTGTTTTATTTAGATGTTTGTTTAATTTTTATTATTCTCTAATAATTAGTTATATTATCGGAAAATATCTAGTCTTGATATATCTTCTCTAAGTAATTCGTCAAATATATAAAATACATAATCGAAAATAGACATTTTAAAAATTTTCCTAATTGTCTTGTTTTCTATAAAAATATATCGTATTCAATGTTTCGTTTGAGCATCTCATTTTGACTTACATGACTTCTTTGTATGCTTATCAAAACACTCTTCCGTTTCCTTTTACATGTTATTTTATTACTAGCATTAAAAAAAAATGACGTAGAAAAGTAGGTCAGATAGATGAGAAAGTGTAACAAGCATGGACAAGCTGTATAATTCAATAACTTGTCATGGGCGAGTGAGATGTATCTAGACTAGACATGTGCAGGTTCAAAAAACTTAGTTCGGCATATCTCTAGTCTGGACTTCTGCTATTCATGGTTCAAATATTAGATAAGATCTTTTGTTTTGAAAATATTTTTTTTAATGTTTAAAAAAAGAAATGTATGTATGCATGAATAAATGATGAAAGAAAATAGACAATAAAGTTTGTTTTAACATTTGCTATCAATCATAGAACACAGAATAAAATTGATTGAATGGGACGTATATTTCCTATTAGATTTAAGAATAACTTATACCTAGAGCTGTGTATGAACATCTTACCGTACAGCGTAGGAGAATATATGCAATAGAGCTTGCACATCAAACGTATTTGATTTTATCTTGTAGTTTAAGATGAGAAAAATCGACTTATTGAATTGTATGATCATCTTCTACGACATGTGTTCCGAATTGTTTTAGGTTTCCTTGCTTATTTGGCTCTTGATAAAACTCTTGAAGAAGCAATTCAAGCTGGTGCTTATTGTGCATATGAATGTATTCAACAATCAGGTTGCACATTTCCAGATAAACCTAATTTTGATCCAGCAAAATTTGTTTAAAAAGTATATGTGAATACTCAACAAAATAATTTCATTCTTACAAGAGTTTAAAAGAATAACATGAAAATCAAAAAAAAAAAAAGATTGTTTTTTTCTAAATTCCAGTTTAGAATGTTGAGTTAAGAATGATTTTAAAAAAAACTTTATTTTAGATTTTTCTTTTTCTTTTTTTATTAAATGAGAAATATTTTAATATGTAATATTATAAATTGAAAACAAAAAAAAAACCAGATTATTTAATATGGAAAATAACAGTAATAATAATCGAACATCATCTAATGTAAATTCATCTTCTACAACAAATTCAAGTACAACAACAATAAATTCAACTTCAATGGTATCTTCGTCAACATCAATACCATCATCATCATCAGCAGCAGCAGGCTCGACTTCAACGATTCGACAAAGTCATAAACGTACTTTTGCTGAATCAGATTCATCATCACGAACTGAACGACATTTATGTTCATTTTCTCATTTATGGATTATTAAGTAAGATGATATTTTCTAATGAAAAAGATGTCTACTTACAAATCAATGCTTTGAAATATAAATATCATGAAAAATTTGATAGAAGAAAGAATTAAATTTTGTAATACGAGATGATCTTTGAATTTAACTATTGAATAACAATTTACACGAACAGAAGGACAAGAAACAAATGAAATTCAATAGAATAATTTCGTTGTTTTCGATATAATTTGTAAATATTCACTATTTGGAAGTTATTCTTATATTCGAAATAACATTTTCAATTGTTGGATCATATTTCATTTTATTTCTCGATACTTGAATAGCTTGTACTAACAAGGAAACGTTATCAAATATCCAATCGTTTGAGACTGTTGCCATTTGATCGATCATGATCAGTAGTAAAAAAAGTCTGTTTTAGTTTGCTTTCCCGATCTTTGCTTGTTGAGTTATGAGCATTTTATTTGATTTTTACCCTAGCAGCATAGAATCATTGAATTTTAAACTGAAATTTTGTTCATAGATGGGTCTTACAGTTATTAGAAACACTCCAAAGTTTGGATTTGGTCAAATATATCCATATCGAGAAATCAACTTATCATAAAAAATGCCCGTCTTTTGAAACATATTCCAAAATCGGCTTTTCTTTTAAAATGCAAATATCTTAGCGAGAATATATTCATTCTGGTTCAAACTTTGGGTCTTTCTAGTGACTATAAGGCCTATCTATGCGTAACGTTTTAGCTCAAAACTCGATGATTCAGGGACTCTATGTTCATAGAGGCAAAATCAAGTAAAACGCTCATAACTCAACAGCGAAGATCGAAAAACCAATCTAAAACAGACTTTTTTACCTTTGATCATGATCGATCGAAGAGCAATAGTGTCAACTGAAAAGCGATTGTTCGTAGTGATATTCTTTCTACTTGTAGCCAAGATATAAAACTAAATGACATTCATAAAATTGATTTTTGGGTATCTAAACTTCATACTTCCGAACTAAAGTTCTATATCTGATTCCACATTATTCATGTTCTCGCCTATATCAAAAAGGTACTCAGCAGACCTCGAAATCGAACCACTTTTTTATGGCTCGGTTCGGCCCAAAGTGATCCGAACATTGTTTAGGCCCGCCCAGGGCGGCCCGTTTCGAGACCTGGTACGCAGTGAAAAAATTGAAAATAAACCATGTTGAATAATTTTCGAAACTACTATATATAAATATAAAATTCAATTTTTTGATCAAATATTTATTTTTCTTTTAGTTATCTATCATCATATATTGATGATTCAAATTTTACTTGTCTTCAATCGGAAATATTTTCACCTGTTAATACACCTTATTCAAATACACGTTGGAGTTTAAAATTATATCCACGTGGTTTAAATGAAAAACAACATACTAATAATAATATAGCAATATTTCTTAAATATGTTAGTGGTACAATGTCAACAATAAAAGCTAAAGCTGAATTTAGTGTTGTTAGTCGAAATAATGAACTTGTTATGTTACGTTCGACAAATTTTCATACATTTTCATCAGGAAATGATTGGGGTTACTCAGGTAAAGAGAAAATAAAAATAAAAATGAATTTTCAGAGAAATTTAATTTTGTTTTTTTTTTTGCTTCTTTAAAGAATTTCTTGATGGAAATTATTTGAATTCTCGTCGTAATGATCTTTTAACTGATGATCGTCTTCGTGTTTATGTTCGTGTAATATTAGTCGATGAAAAAGAAACTACAACAGGTGATATACTTCATTCATCTCATCACTATAATCATCATCACCATCATCATCATCATCATCATAATCATCACCATACATCTCCGATTTTACCTTCTCCATTACCTCCACATCCCATTCAAACACAACAACAACAACAACAAATAAATACTATTCAAAAAACTCAAGCATCAACTTCATCATCATTAGCATCATCGTCATCGACAACATCAATAATAAATTCTAATTCATCGAATGCATCATCAACATCTTCAACACCTGTATCTGGTTTATTTAATGATGATAAAGAACGTTTTAAATCATTAGAACTTTTATCAAATCAAATAAAAACACTTTTAGATGATGAACGTTTTACTGATGTACACATTCATGTTATACCAAAACAACAACAACAACAGTGTTTAAATGATGATCATCGAAAATCTAATCGACTTAAACGATCACTTATTAAACAACAACATCCATCATGTTCATCATGTCATTGTACATCAGAAAAAACAAAATCTATTTTAACAAATAATGAACGAATATTTGATCATCATGAACAGTCATCGTCAGGTAGAATTTAAAGAAAATATTAAAGATAAAATTTAATTCTGATATTTTGAGAATGAGAGAAGTTTTTATCTATGACTTACGAGAAAAGTTTCCAAACAGATTAATACCTTTTAAGTCGGGACTATACACGAAGATGCTCCATTTTGAAGTCAATGCCATGGTCTCCTGGAGAAACACAAGGAAAACTGATTTTCGAATTTCGACGTGAAACTTTATAAAGAGATAGATCTTCACAAGAGTAGTTTATTTTGAAAGTTTCATATCTTTTCGTTAGTTCTATCATAAGATACGTCTATGATAATAGCGTATCTTTTACATTGCTCATATACTCGATATTCTTCTTTCAAGATGAGGTATGTTCAGATTTCCAAAAAAGGAAATTACTCAAATTTCTGAAATTTCCATCAGCTCGATAACTATATAGCAGCGCAAATCAAAAGTTCTTAGACATATTGGAAATTTCAGAAATTTTAGAAATTTCTGTAATTTCAGAAATTTCTGTGAGTACATAATTGCGGAAATTTCAGAAATTTCGGAAATTACATCATTTTAGGAAGTAACGTGCAATTCAGAACACAAATGCTTGAAATCTCCGAAACTTCCGAAATTCCCTTTTTCGGAAGTCTGAACACTGCTGTTAAAGATTGGAACAAATTAAATGACCTGAAACTTTCTTTGTTAAGATCTGTCTCTTTACAAAGTTTCAAGTCATTAACCAAAAGTCAATCTTTTCCAATGATTCGGAAGGAGACTACAGTGTTGACGTAAAAGTATCGTAAAAAATGCAGTATCTTCGCTCCATTAAACTAAAAACTCGAATTTTTTCTCAGGATATTCATAGCTCATTAGGCTCTACAAAATGCATATAGTTCTGATTCAAATGCTATTAATCAGTTGAGAGATTTTCCTTGTGCGCTATCTCAGAAGAATGCTATATGCAAGCAGTAAGCAGTTATGTTTTCATCAAAATATTCATTTAATGGAGTATTAAAAGTCATTAGTACTGGTTTTTCATCATTTACATGTTAATGAAGCATCACAAGCAGTGTACTTCACTACAGGTTGTCTATTCTCTAGTCAAATGACTTGTAGTACAGACTAAAGTTTGTTAAATGAGTAATATACATTATATTATCGATAACATGATTTATAGACAAAAACTTTGACAAATTTTTATATTCAATCTCAGATTATCTTCAATGAATATCGACATCGAATATTCAACAGATTCGAACTTGATTGATCTCAATCAATTTTTGTTTTTTTTTTAGTTATTTCTAAAGATTCTGAATTAAATACTATCGCAAATGATTCTCGTTCATGTCAAATTTCCTTACCACGTCGAGCAACACGTTCAACAACATCATTATTATCACGTATGGCTCAAAGTTCATCTGAAACGAATCATTTCTCTTCCAATTATTCAATATCTTCTCATGAATCTTCATCAGACATATGTTCATCATCTTCCATATTATCATTAAATTCAAAACGTTGTTTATGTATATGTCATAATCAAGATAATAATGATCTAGATATAACATTCGATATTCAACAATCTCATATAAAATATTCTAATATAAAACCATTAGCTACATTTCATGCACATAAAGCTATATTAATAGCACGTTCATCATCATTTGCTAGTCAAATACATTTAAATAATCTCAATGGATTAAATCATAATTTAAAATCACCTCCAATTAATTTATATATTGATGATCTTGAACCATCAACTGTTCGAGCTATGCTTATTTATATATATACAGGTCGTTTACCAACATCAAATGATGATATATATAATAATTTAAATCCAATTGATTTATTTCGTGCTGCTGTTAAACATGATTTAAATGAATTACGTGATTTAGCTAAATCTTCTATGTTAGATGTATTAAAAATTGATAATTCAATTGAAATGCTTGAAGTTAGTGATCAAGCAAATGATATTTTACTTAAACAACAAATTTTAGCATTTATACGTTCAAATGCATCAACTATATCAAAAACAACTAATTGGTTAAATTTTACTAAAAATAATCCACATTTAATAATTGATGCATTTCGTTCACTTGTAACACCAACAATAACAAATACAACAATAACTAAACATAATAATAATAATAATAATAATAATAATAACAATAATAATAATAATTTAAATCATTATCATCATTCAACGTCCTTAACAACAAGTAAATATTCAAAATATGATTGATGAATAAAAAGCAATAGAAAACATGTTTACGGTTTTTTTCTTTTTTGTACAGTCACATCGAATGCATAACAAAAAAAAATATGTTGTCTTGTTCGTATTGTTGTTTTTTTTTTGTTTTTCTTCGATCACTTTTTCATTTTGTTTTTCTTCGTCATGATATATCTACTTGAAAAATAAACCTACAGAGAAAAAACAATAAAATTTTCATTTGGATTATATGATATTAAATCTGTTCTTTGATTTTAGATATTTTCTTTTCTTCAATAATCACTAACTTGTTTTAGATGATTTGATGAAGACATAACAATAGAGGAAAGCGAATCATGCTGAATGATTGATGCGTTTCGAGAAAAGAAGAGAAGAGTATAAATGACTCATTGCGTTATTACGGAAAATTGTGACGTACAGGTGATAAAACGTATATAATCTAAGATTTTTATAAACGAACTGGGATTCTAATTGACGTGAGTAAGTGTCTAATCGCTTTTGGGTAAGGATTATGGAGGTTATAATGAACTATAAATTAGAGGTCATCGGATCCAAAGTTTTCGAACTCGGACTCGATCGCAGCGTACTTTGATACACCCACGAGGATAGATCTTTTGATTTGTTCCTATTCCGAAATAAGAATATCGAATCTACCATTATATATAAGTGATGCAAAAGACACGCTTTTACTTTAGCTATATTTTAAGATAGATACAATGACAAAATCTGAAATATTTGCAATGCTCTATTCTCATTAAGGTCTGTTTCTATACAAAGTTTTAAGTCAAAATGCGAAACTCACTTTACCTAGTGTTTCTGAAATTCGACTAAAATATACGGTATCTCGGCATTAATCAACTAGTAACCCGAACTCCTTTTAGGGTATTCATAGTTCATTAGAACCTACATGATGCACATAGTTCCGACTCAGCAGCGAATTGATACTTAGAAGAATGCTCCTAGTAGTCCAATTTAATTTTTTCATGATTAATACATTATAGAATATACTCAAAGTATTGATACTAGTAGTTTCATATAAAGTATGCTAAATATATATTACATCCTTTGAGAACTGTAGTCATCTTTTAATATTTGACCATCAATATCAACATGAAATAAAGCATAAGAGTTTATTATTCCGAAGATTGTCTATTATTCACTTGAAAAGTTTAGACACAACGAAAATTGATCGTTCTTTATAACTCATTTAGATAGTCTTTCACTGACAAGGGAAACTCGTCAGCTGATAAATCACTTTTCAGATGAGTCTTATCTCATTAGATAGGGCATATTGACACTAGAAAAAGCATAAAATGATTCATGCCTATAGCGTCTTTCTTCTTGAATTATAGTCTTGCACAAATAAAGTTCTCAGTGAAACTTATGTATTGTGAACGTTTCAGATTTTCTAGTTTGCTTTTTCGCATAACAGAATTTTCAATATTCATATCTTAGGAGAGGAGATGCTAAAAAATCTGAAGCTTTCGCAATGAACCAATCTCAGTAAGAACTTTATTTGTATAAAGTTTGAACTTGTAAGTCGATTTCGAAGATGATTTAAGTGAGACTCTGGCATTTTTTTTAAAAAACTCAATAAAATGACCATAATTCAAGAAGAAAGACCCTATGGGCATGAATCATTTTAGGCTTTTTCTAGTCTCAATAGACCCTATCTAATGAGATAAGACTCGTCTGAAAAGAAATTTATCAGCTGGAGAGATTCCCTCGTGAGCATAATATTTGATAAAATCTGTTAGTATATATCCCTCGATGACTCGTAATTTATTTTTCATCAGTATTGAAATATATTGCATGATATTGGGAATAGTGTCCTCTATTATAGCCATCTGTTTGTTCGACAAATAAATCTGTCCTTACAGTTTAATTGATTTTTTTTTTGTTCTACTTCTTCAACTACTCACAGATCAGCTGATGTAAGCAAAAGAAAAAGGAAGCTGTTCGAAGAATAAACACGCTCGTTCGCACTTTTACGTCGATGAATATATATTCATTCATTTCGCATCAAAGAAATCAATCATTTACTTAGCTATTCACAGAAGAAAAATGAGTAACAAATTACTAATTTCAGATATTTATTGCCGTCGTGATTTGTGTGGAATAATATTTAATTAATAATTCATATTATATAAATAAATATTTATTATTTTTTTCTTTTTTTCGTTTTTTTCATATTTCCATTATAAATCAAATATTTATGGAAACTACGACAATAAATTCACACAATGAAGAACATTCATCAATGCTTACATCATCATCTTCAAATTCTTTAGTAACATTGATAAATAATCATTCAAATAAATTTTCCACACCTGATTATCAACAAATAAGTGATCGGTTTTTAACAATATTTTCCACATGGGATGAACGAGAACAATTAAATTTTGTTGAAAATCTTCTTAAAAATATGCACAGTCATCAACATGGACAAATAAATACTTTTCTATTACCTATGTTACAAAGAGATTTTATTGGACAATTAGCAGCACGTGGACTTGAACATATAGCAGAAAAAATTCTCGGATATTTAGGTCATCAATGTTTAAAATCAACAGAACTTGTTTGTCGTGAATGGTATCATGTTATATCCGAAGGTATGAATTAGATAAAAGAAAAAAAACAAAACCTGATTGTACACAATCAAAAGTTTCATAGACAATTTATTCTTCATATATATGGAGTTTTTAAAATTTCTTAGATTTTATCGATTAATTAATTAAATTGAGAGAGAATATTTAAAATATTTTCCGTGTAAATCAAGAGAAATTTATTTTCCTGTTAGAAATCATAATGAAGATTCTTTACAGATGTTAAGATCAAAATTTTTTCATTTTGTGGTAGAGGTTCGCAGTGTTCTCTGTTATATGTCATATAGATGAGAGATCTTCGTTGTTAGTTAGTACTTTTATTAAACCCAAAATCCCTAGCAGAAAAATTCGCACTGCAATTATTCTTTGTATGCAAAATTCTTCTAATGATAATTTCCAGAAGTGCTGAGAGCATGGATCTCTAACGCAGCCAGTTTTTAATTACTTTAGTTGGAGAAAAAAGTCCTGATGCATACAGGAGAATTTGTTTTTCGTTTTTCTCGAAATCAATTTTTACACAAAACAAATGTCGAATCGCCCCAGTTCTCCGATATAGTATGTTCCATCAAATTGAAACTTTTTTTTCTTTGTATTGAAAAATATTGCACTGTTGATTTTTGGCAGATTTTACAAAAAAAGAAAATATCTATTTTTGGAGGTATGCGTTCAGTATTTTGATCTTTTTATACGAATTGAAGGAGATAAAAAGAAGTAAGCACCTCAAACAATGTCTTAGAAGGAAGTATTTGAAGTTTATGACAATTTTTGCTCTGCTGATCGAGATCTATCTATCATGAAAGTTCGAAATATCTCCGATGAGCCTTTCTTCAGAAATTTCGAAACGAGGAAGAGATCGCCTTAGAATCAAACAAGTTCGTTTCAATGTCTAGATTGATAATTTTGATCGCTGAAAACAAGTGGATTTTGCAGAAACTGCTTGAAAGAATACGGAAAAATCATTTTATCTAGTCAAAAAAATCGATAGAATGTAGAAGCGCTATTCCGGGTCGGAAATTTACCGTATTTTCCCAGTGACTTTCAGCTAATTTCCTGTTCTTTATGCTGATGAACGACTAAAAGTCTGAAGATTTTTTTGATCCGGAATATTACTTTAACATTTCATCGATTTCGATCGCACATACACAAAGTATCGTGATATGATAGACAACAGCAGATGAGATCATTCTACACAGTGTTCTTAATGATTGCTGACACGAAATATATATTCAAAAGGACATATGAGATTTCAATCATAGATAAAGTCATCCTTTTTTACTTTTCACATTTTCAACATATTGGATATTGAGTAGTTAAATAACAATTTGATTATTACTTTCAAAAAATAATTCATTTTAAATAACTCAGCAAAAACTAATTGAATCTGATAGGCAAATTTCCTAATATTGATAATAACTTTTATTTGAATACTTTTAGGAATGTTATGGAAAAAATTAATTGAACGTAAAGTTCAATCAGATTCACTTTGGCATGGTCTTGCTAATCGTCGTGGTTGGATAAAATATCTTTTTCGTCAGATATTAACATCAAGTGAAATACAAAAAACACATGAATTCTATCATCGTTTATATCCAAAAATACTTCAAGACATTGAACAAATTGAAACAAATTGGCGTACAGGAAATTTTCAATTAGAAAAAATTCAATGTCGTTCACAAAATAGTAAAGGTGTTTATTGTTTACAATATGATGATGAAAAAATTATTAGTGGTCTTCGTGATAATACAATTAAAATTTGGGATAGAAAAACTCTTGAATGTACAAAAGTTTTAACTGGTCATAATGGAAGTGTTTTATGTTTACAATATGATGATAAAATGATTGTTACTGGTTCATCTGATTCAACAGTACGTGTATGGAATGTTAAAACAGGAGAATTGATAAATACATTATTACATCATTGTGAAGCTGTTTTACATCTTCGATTTTTTCATGATATAATGGTAACTTGTTCGAAAGATCGTTCAATAGCTGTATGGCAAATGAATTCATCAACAGATATAAATATTCGACGTGTTCTTGTTGGACATCGTGCAGCAGTTAATGTTGTTGATTTTGATGAAAAATATATTGTTAGTGCTAGTGGTGATCGAACAATTAAAGTTTGGGTATTTAGTTTTTTTTTTTTTTTTTTTTTTTTTTTAATGTAACTTATATATTGTTTATTATAGGATACAATAACTTGTGAATTTGTACGAACATTATTAGGACATAAACGTGGTATTGCTTGTTTACAATATCGTGATAAAATTGTTGTTAGTGGTTCATCAGATAATACAATTCGTATATGGGATATTGAATGTGGTGCATGTTTACGTATACTTGAAGGACATGATGAACTTGTACGTTGTATTCGTTTTGATTCTAAACGAATTGTTTCTGGAGCTTATGATGGTATGATTCAAAAAAAAAAAACAAAAAAAAATCATACAAATTTGAGAATATAATGATTTATTCTTTTTAAATTTTCAATAGGTAAAATAAAAATTTGGGATTTAGTAGCTGCATTAGATCCACGTTCTCAATCATCTTTATGTATTCGTACATTAACTGAACATACAGGACGTGTATTTCGTCTGCAATTTGATGAATTTCAGATTATATCAAGTTCACATGATGATACAATACTTTGTTTCAATTTTCTTAATGATTCAACAACAACAACAACAACAATAAATACTATATCATAATCTATACGATGCAATTATCTTTATCATCATCTCATATTTCTTTCGGCTCTGTCTTTTATTTTGACTATGTAATTCTTTCTTGAAACATGTCTACATGTATATGGATCTTTCTCTTTTTCTGCGTATATTTGTCCTTTTTAAACTGTGCAGTGTCAAATTTCATTTGTCGTTTTTCTTTTGTGGAGTGAGTATATTTGTCTCCGCTGTGAAATGTACATTTAATTTGGATATAAGACAAAAAAAAAAAACAATATACAAGAGGCCTGCTAACAGCATTTCTGGACAAAAAAGTTTTGTTTATTTTACAGTATCAAATGAAGAATGATTGATAGAAATTATTTTTTGTTCTACTCATTCAAAATCTAATGATTACTTTTCGTAATCATTGAAAATAACTTGATTTCATATAGAATCATTCAAAATTTATTATTAGAATGAACTAATATTAATTTGTGATATTATAAAAAAGCCGCAGAAAAGATTACTTTACGTAAGACATCTTGTAATTAAGATTCACTTTTGATGATAGTCTTATATTAACTTTTCGCCTTTTCTTTATGCTATAAAAGCTTTATTATTTCTAACGGCACTTGAGATAATATATAGGGTGAGCCATAAATAGTACTATAATAATAAACTGAAATATATTCACTTCGTTTCACTCGAATAAGCTGATTTTTTGGTTGATAGTAGAAGCTTATCTAAAGCTTTTTTTTATACGCAATAACTGTAACAAATGCTACTGGCAAGTTATATTTTTAGTTTTACGAAAGAAATGTTACCTATTTTCAAGTAAGACAAGTGTAAATGAAATGTTTCATAGATAATTTTCAGTTATCATCGAAGAACATAATAAGAAAAAGTCAACACGAACTATATTGTTGCACATAGAGTTATCTTTTCAAAATTAGTAATCAGTTTAAATGTTGAAATTTCTGCTCCGTATGGAAAACGCGTTATTGAGCACCAATTTCCTTGCAAAAATCAATATTCTATGTTTAAAAATTCGGAATTTTGCAACCATTGACTTTTAAATTAAACTTTTCGTCACATATTAGAAGTTTTGCCTACGAAGAACAATGTGAAATTTATGATAGAAGACTTGGGCCTTGTGGAAAAATCCTTTCGTTCTTTTTTTTCATTGAATTATTACTGAATCATATTTATGGGAGAAGAAAAATGACAAAAAAAAATAGAAGATAAAGTAATATTTAATCTATGCATAACGGGAAAAGATTTTCTTCGAAAGAAGAAAAAAAAAACTATTTTCAGCTAAGATGAAAACGATAGAAAAAATATCGAGTTATATTTGCTGCGAGGAGGAAGAGAGCGATTAATATTAAACTTCATTTGTATCATCAATAATATACATTTAGTGAATATATATAAAATATAAAGGAATTACGTATTGCACTTCTAATGATGATTTAAATGTTGAAATTATTTCAAATATTGATGAATGTGAAAATGAATTAGTATGTTTATCAACATATCATCAATTGGAATTCCTAAGACAACAATGATGATAATAATAAAGAAAAAGAAGAATATAATGAAAAGAAAACAATGATCGAACAAATAAAAAATAAGAACTAACGCTTGTGATATTTTGTTTCTTTGTATTTGAAACATAATCATAGTGAACTAACTAAAATGTAATAACGATATTTGATCCTTTTCACAGAGAAATTCATATTAGAAGACCTGGGGCTTTTAATTACATGTGGAGGAGGGATTAACTAATTAGTTCTGAAAATTTGTGTACAGGCACTTCACTAAGAATGAAGGTCATTGGCATTGCGATGTCGTTATTACTTAATTGCAAAACGAGTTATGATGGATGGCATCTATTTTTGTTGTCGGTCTCATAACCCTGGAAAGGAAGAGTATTCTGTGTCATTTGACTTCTCAATATGTAATGCTATGTTCCAACTATATACATTATTAATTTCATTGAAGTTCATCAATTGCCTCGAAGACTATGTACATTTCAGTGTCATAATTGTTGTGCAAAGAAACTATCTACTGTCATTTTTGATAAGTTTTTTCTATAGTTAGACATTGTTATCTACAAATTTCAGAAGTGAATCTAGCACTAACGAGAAATGAGACATAGATGATAATCTTGTTAGTCCCAAGGAACCAGAAATATCAATATTTGAGTAAATGAACTTATCTTTTAGCCGAGAAAAAACCCTAGACAACACTTCAGTTGTATGTAAAAATATCAAGGATCCATCGTAATTTTAATAATAAGCAGCGTAAAATTTTCTAGACAATCTTTTTCTGATTATAAGGCTCAGAGAAAAATACCAGGTGCCATGTACCATAACTCTCTTTGTAATTAAGCAATAATAGCGCTGCAATGACCATGACCTATATTGTTAGTGATATGTAGATACATAAATTTTTAGAACTTTACCACATACTCTGGTCGAGATTAGCTGAGGCAAAGATTTTTGTTTGCTACCTGCACATCAATATAGTAACATTCATAAAGTTCATTTTGATTTCTTCTTTATTTGCTTCCCTTCTTCAAACATTATTTTGATATTTAAATTTTGTAATTAAATTTCATTTATTCATAATATTACTTTAGTTCTAGTCAAATTTGACAAAAGAGAGAATTCTTATTCAACAAAAAAAAAAGGATTTCCATTACTATAAATATGTTCGATATTTGATAATTTAACATTTCTGACAATTTTCTCTTGATATGATGTCAAAAACTTCTTTATCATTAAGCTTCTATGAAAAAAAATTATTATACGTTTATATCAAAAGTTTTGATAATTGATATTTGTAGATCTATAAATATTGATTTTAGATAAAATGTTCTAACTCCCTCCCCCGCTGTTGACAAATAACTAAATAACTTGATATATATATATATATATATCTGCACTTAGGTCTTAGCTGTAAGTAAAATTGACTAATGCATATGTAATTTTGTCAATATCTGAAACAATCAATCATGATGAACTAAATTAGTTCCTGTGGGAATATAATCTTAAAGAAATAAATGATGAGTGATGGAACAAATAATTAATTTAAGAATAGTGTAGAATTCAATATTTTTACTATTTAACTTTTTGAATTAATTAATTGTAACATGTCATTTTGTATAATATAATAAAAGAGACATAACCATTAGTTAGTTGTTTTTTGACGATATACAAAATATTTTATTTCATTTTTTATCTGTAATATGACTGATGTTGGTTTGAAAATGATAAAGTTTTTTTTAATGACATTCAAGTCATATGTCAAATATATTACAAATTATTTTATTGGTTTGACATCAAGAAATAATATAAAACATTAATCAATTTATATGTAAGATCTTTTATAAATGTCATTTAATATGATTTATCTAATAAAAATAGGCTTGTATTTAATTGTTCAGTATTTTATTATGAATGTTCAGTAAATTTCTTATCACATGTTCAGTAGTTCTTGTTCAGTAAAAAATTACTTTTTTGCTCAGTAAATAATTCAAGAAGTTCAGTAAACAATTCAAAAAGTTCAGTATTTAATTTTAAAAGATTCAGTATTTAATTTTTTTTTGCTCAGTATTTAATGTATTTTTGCTCAGTTCTTTAATAATCTATTTCAGTAAAAAAAGTGTAATTACAATTAACAGAAATTTATTGAATCAATAACGCCTTTTTGGATTTTGTTGGTCTACCACGACATCTTTTTTCACCAATTTTAACGTTTTTAGCAGCAGGTGATAGTTTGCAGCAATTTAATTGAATTGTCATACCAAACAACATGTTCACACATAAACTTTTTGAAAAACGCTGGACAATTGCACACACTATCTAACCATTTTAATTTATCTACTGGCATAAAGCAATTGAAAGAAAGAACAGAAAAGAAAAAAAATATTTTGACTGGTGATCTCATCATCAGTCAATGAGAACGATAATTCTTCCATTTATACCAAAATATTTTCATCGAAAAAATAAAAGTAATTACTGATAAAAATACTATTCTTTACTGAGTAAATGAATTTTTAGATCAGCAAACTGAATTAATTACTGAAACTTTAATTTTAATACTGATCAATTTATTAATTTACTGAGCAAACAATTAGTTAACTGAACAAACGTAATATTTACTGAACATTAAATTTTATACTGATAGTTTGATTTCTTTACTGAAAATTTGTATATAATACTGAACAAATTTTACTGAACATTTACAAAAAAATACTGAACATTTAATTTGTCGCTATAAAAATATTTTAACAAACTCAAATTAATATGTCTCTTTTGCATGTTCTTACAAATCTTTATCCATCTATCATATGATTATCCTGCTTACTATCTGTAAATAATACATCACTAAGAAGTATATATCATGTCCTGTTTTCTGTCCGGTTAAATATTCAACAAGTTATTTCAATGTCTAAGACAATCGATTGATAAGTGAAGAATAGGAGAATTTCAATGGTTTATTGATTAAATTGAAAATCTTCAATTCTCATATATTTCCGAACAAAACTATCTAAGAGTGAACTCTGGTTATATCGAATCAGCAGGTTACTTTCACTCTCTAACTATACTAATAAGATCTATTGAGAAAAGTCCACCTCTTTGAAATTATTCATATCATTTTCTAAAGATTACTTTCTTCGTGATACTTCGAAAACATTGAACATCAATAATTATGAAATGTACTTCTATTTCTTTTTTCTCGTGATGTTTTTTTTTGCTATTTCTATATTTGCCAGTAGTTCTAAAAGCTTCTATGAACTACTTTCATCAACATATGCAAGAATGAGCAAATAGCTAAATTATACTTATGGTAATAGAAGTTTTCTCTTTTTGTCACTACAATGTTTTTTTTTCATTTACTTGATAAATCATGGTTGACGAAATGGAAAAATCTAACTTCTTTGTACAAAATTTTGTTCGTCAAGTCTTCTTTATAATTCTTTTATTTAAATATGCATAATCTATTTTTCAATGTACTGATCTGAATAATGATAACAAAATATGTCAAGTGTCCAATTTCTCGTTAAAATCATGTATGTCATGACAGTCCTCATTGACATGTCAATAGTAGAATACAAGTGTGATAAATATCGAAATGAGTACTTCTGTTTTTTTCTTTTGTATGACAGGCTTTGTTTGATGCTCGAAAAGTATTATTAAAAGAAAAAGAGAAATATGATTAAAAAAAAAGAAACGACAAATCTATTAAAACAAAATTGTTATTTGGAATTCCATATCTCTTTTTTCTTTTTTGTTTTTGATAATTTCATTATACAATCATGCTAATAATATTTAGTGCCGGTTAACGAATAAGATTTTGATCGTATTCGTCTTATCGATAGATTAAAGCAAAATTTTCAATCTATATTTGTACTTTTTTTGCTTTGTCATTATGTCAATGTTAAAAGACAGAACACGGCACTCTCTTTGATATCATTCGTGTTGCTATTTCTTTCGTCCATTATAAATGTTGTTTGAAACGCCTAAACGGAAGAGTGGTTCTATCGTTACCTTCAGCAATATTGTTTATTAAACTATCTCATATCTCTGCAATGTATGTATCTCATACCCAACGCAAGTTTATATGGGAGAGAGAAATAGAGAGATGAATATTAGAAAAAAAAAACGATAGGGGAAGAATAAGAAGGAAAGAATATAAAAAACAAGGAAATGAAGGTATTCACACAAGAGCGATATTGTGAGCAGTAAATTGTGAAACATTACAAAAAAAAGAACGATTATACAACAAATCTTTTTCTTGTTTCATGATAAACTATGGCATCTGATTTCAAAGCTCTCGTAAGTTAAAATAAAACATTTCTTCGATTTTTCAAGATAAGTCGATGTTATTTATAGGTTTCCATAGACAATATAACAAATGATACATTATCTTATTCAGAAAATTTTCGATATGCATTTGTTATTCATTATCTGAGTATTTATGCTCTTGTACTTATTATAGTTGGTACTGTTGGTAATCTCTTAACAATAAGTGTATTATTTAGACGTAATCTTCGTCGTTTTGTAACTGTCCGTTATTTAATAGCTGCTAGTATATGTGATATTATATCATTATATGGATGGAATTTAAATAGTTTTTATAAATTTAATATTAGCCGTTTTAATGGTAATATTGAAGATTTATCTCTTATTCATTGTCGACTTATTTCATTTATGACATTTGCTGCTTTACAATTGTCAAGTTGGTGTCTTACAGCTGTTAGTCTTGGTAATAAATAAATAAATAAAAACTACTTGTCATTTAAAAAATATAATTATTTTTTCTTTATTCATAGATCGTGCTCTTAGTCTTTTTTGGCTTCAATGGAAACAAACATTTGGTAGACTAAGATATACTAAATATTATATTATATTTCTAACTTTTATTTGTATTGCACTTAACAGTCATGTTTTATTTTTAAATGGCTACCGTAAACCATCTGGTACAATAGTATGTTACTCGACTCGTTCAAATCCTTCATATATTTACCCACAATGGGAACGTGTTCATTTAGTTCTCTATAATCTTTGTCCATTTACTATAATGTGTATTTGTAATACATATATTATTTGTGTTACTGTAAGATCAAGTCGATCACAAGTTGTTTTGGGACCATATAAAAATTATCGAAAAGGTCTCGAAAAATATCGACAATTTACTGCTTTACTTATTATTGTAACATTCGCTTTCGTCATATTGACTCTACCAGCTTGTATCTATTTTGTATTTTTCCGTCAAGTATTTGTATCAACAACGCAACGTAGTTATCGATTTATGATTCAAATATTATTAAATTCCATTCAATTTACATCACATGGAATCAATTTTTTTCTTTATTGTTTTTCGGCATCAAGTTTTCGTCATGAATTATGTGAAATGCTTCAAGAATTATTACATAATTGTCGTTGTATACGTTGTTGGTATTTTAAAACTAATAGAAAAAATTATCCTATGCGACGTTATGATAGAACTGATAAGAATGGATCACCTTTAGAACGTCAACGAATGAATCATAGTTGAAACAAGCAAATGAATTATTATAAATTTAATTTTCTTCTGAACTTCAGATCGACAACTGACAACAAAAAAGAACACAAACTGGATTTGTACAAACAAAAACCATGCAAAGACCAATTGTAGCAGAAAAAGCTTGATGAATATATTGAATAATTTGCGATTGTGATTGCTTTAAATATATTTTCGTTTTATTAACGTTTAATTAGTGTCTTTTTGTTAAATATAGAATGTCAATTCGATCTAATTGTATCATAGTCATTCTATTTAATGTGTAGTTTATTTTTGTTATCTAATTTTCTAAAATTATAAGTACTGACAAACTTGTAGTTCGGAGAATAAAGACAATTATTATGTATGAATGTTTATGCTTTCTTATCATAATCTGCTTGTATAGGTCTGCCTGATAGTATCTATAATTTTTCTTAGAACTGTTTATCTTCGATTATGAAGATGTCAAAAGAAGATTAATACCAACATGAAGAGAATAAATTACTATCTTATGTAAACTACCATGAACTTTCGGAATAAGCATACAGAAAGAAGTAAAGAAATCTTTGCTTCTGATTGTTTCCTAAGAAACTTAGAAACAAATTATTTGTTTTTAGTCTTTTAATTGATTTAGTAATTACAGATCAAAATAACCATTTCACCAGAGGCTGCCAGTTCCAAGAAATATCCAGAGCCGAAACCTAAACATCGGTTTCAATTAGTAAAAATGAAAAACAATACTTTCAATTTTGATTTCTAAAATGTACCTTTAGATCCAGTGACCTAATAATAATATACCAGATAGCTGATATAATAATTTTTTTGCTAGAAATTTCTAAGTTATATTTCATTTTTTTTTATATTGTTAATGGCTATTACTTTTTTTTGAACAAGCGATTTCTTCGAAAGATAAAACAACAAAGAGAAAGAATAAGAAAATCATGATTGTTAATCAGCTATATAGTCTTTACGTTGATAAAAAAAAAACATATTGAGCTTAAATTTTGAGCAAATATTGGGGATGCCTAGTTACATATAAAAAAGGAATTTCAACTTTATATCTTGTTCTTAGTGAGAACTAGAGCAACTTTAATAGATTCATTTTTTGTGTCTGTCACATCTTCAATTGCATTCAGCCGACTTGACGGAAACATTTTACTCTTTTTTCTTTATTTAAGAGAAGACACTGGAGTTTAGTAACTCTTTTTTTTTCTCCTTCTTTCACAGGTCCTAAAACATACGTTAAGCTAAAATAATCCTCGATAAAGCTGAGAAATTTTATGAGTAAAATCAAATTTTGATAAGATTTTTTTCTTTGGTTAAGGTAATTTTTTGATAAAATGAGCTATTAAACAAAAGAAATGTGAATTTATATCTTACTGTGATACAAGACCACCGGAAACGTGTCACCCAACAACTGCTGTAAGAAAAAACCAATTTTTTTTGGTAACAACGATTCTTTTTCAGACAAAAAAAAATCATCTTCTATGACAAAAACCTCGGTTTTTTCACAGAAACATGACTCAAAGTCATAATGATTATGAAAGTGTACATCAGTGTATCTAACCATGCCTTTTTTGTGTAAAAGTGATTTTTTTTTAACAGTGGTCGGTTTTTTTTTTCAGGAGCCTTAATCAAACTTCGAGCTATTTTTAATTTCTTCTTCCATCCAATTGTGAGACATACGCATAGTTTACCGCTGATGCAGTCGTAGATTGTTCACTCGGATTTCAGATTATATATCACATTTAAACAGCTTTTCAGATATCAGTAAAAGAAAAGTTCCAGTACCGAGTAAGAGAAACTGGAAAGCTCGGGCTCTAGTTTTCGCACAAGTTTATCACGAGCTTTTACAGATCGAAGATTATGACGTTTTTAATGTTTTATATATAAAATATGCGTGGTATTGCAAGATAATACCGATTCAAAGCAACTGTGTTTGTCCTATTTTTACTTGATTGTTTTAGTTAATTGAATGTCGTAATGGCATTATCAACTATAAAGTCATCTAGAAGATTTATCAGTAAGAAGATTAAAGAAAATATAGATTAACTTTTCACTTTTTAATCCTGCTTATATCTTCATCGTAAATGATAATTAATATCGGATTATATTAATGAGTGCCTACAATTTTGTTAAATACAAAAAATGTCAATCGCAAATTTGTCGAATTCGACAAATTTTATTAAAAAATGTCGATTATTGTATTGTCAAGCTTCCTTTCGATGAATTTCAAATTCAATTATAGTCACCTAAAATCTGACTTAAAATCAAGTTGAAATCAAGTTGAAATTAAGTTGAAATCAAGTTGCAATCAAGTTAAAGTCAACTTGAAATCAAGTTGAAGTCAATTTAAAATCAAGTTGAAATCAAGTTGACATCAAGTTGAAATTAACTTGAAATCATGTTGAAATCAAGTTAACCCTTTACCCCCATAGCGGCTTCACAAGAGCCACTGATAAAATAAATTTATAAATAGAGTATTAGCCTGTCGAATATGCCAATGGTGTGGCCTAATTCACCGAATGTCTTGTTTCTGGAGTAGGACGGTTTGATTGATGTAAAAATCATGTGGTAGAAAATGGAAATTGAACGGCATCATAAGACTTTATTATTTTTTTCTTTGACCATATTATTGACTGGACAGAAGCAGCATCTATCTCATACTGTTGAAGTGATAGGAAAAAACGCAACGAATGAACCGATAAAAATTAACATCAAAGATTGCATGCTTTTTTTACACCTATTGTCACATTTAAGCCTATTTTACTCTGAGCCATATTCTAATATCTGAAAGAATTTGATTCATCATAAATACTATTTTGACTTCTCATGAGTTGAGATTTATAACGCATATATTAACTTTGTTCTTGATTACTCTCCATCTGTCTAACAATGACTACATGATCGATTATGTTCTTTAGTATGTATAATTCGCGGAGTTATCATGAAACTTTCGAAACACATCTAATTCAGTAGTGGACTTCTTCATCGATTAATATCACACAAAAATTTCAAAAGGTCTCTATCGACTGCAAGTAGAGAACATTTTGTTTAAAAAATTTCGAATTTTTGCATTTTTTCAAAATTATCGATTTTGTAAGTCATATATCTCGAAGGCAGAACAATGAAACAAAATATTTTTTTATCAATCGATAGCTCGTGAAATTCTTTACAAATAATGTCTTGGGAGTTTTTCAGTCTCATGCTTCCTTTATCTTCTGTGATCGTTCTACAAATGGGTCATATATGACCCATTGGGGAGAAAACAGTTAATTTCAAGTTGATTCCAACTTGATTTCAGCATAATTTCAACTTGATTTTAAGTCAGATTTTAGGTGATTATAATTGAATTTGAGATTCATCGCAAGGAAGCTTGACAATACAATAATCCATATTTTTTAATAGAATTTGTGATCGACATTTTTTTGTATTCGACAAAATTGATGTTTTCCATATTAACGTTTTCTTTTTGTTTCCTATGGATGACATTGAAATCGAATAAACAGTTGTTGGTCAATTATTGAAATACTTGGTGAATGGATGTTATACTTTCGATCACTAACTCCATCTGCATAAGATCTTGAGTTCATTGATTCTTATCAGTGGAATCGATAAACTAAACAAGAAATTTAATTGGTTCCTAATCAATTGTAAAATACCAAATCCAATAGACGTGGACAGATTTTCTTTCTTTGTTGGCATGTTATGTATATCAATTGTGCCATCATAATTTTTCTTGTTATTTTTTAATTATTATTATTTTAGAACATCCCATTTGTTTATTTACACTTTCTCTCTCACTAAAGCATGGTAATAATAATTTAATCGAATTGTTTTTTAATTCGAATAAATAACTTTATTTATTTAGCCATTGCGTCTTGATGTCAAGCGCAAATTATCAGTTCGATCAGATCGTGTCAAATGTGTTGATATTCATCCGAATGAACCATGGATTTTAGCAACATTATTTAATGGTCATGTTCATATTTATAATTATGAAACTCAAGTATATTTTTTTATTTATATTTTTATGATTACCAAATCTTCTTCTTCTTCTTATTCATAGCAATTAATTAAAACTTTCGAAGTATGTGATGTTCCAGTTCGTGCTGGTAAATTTGTTGTTCGAAAAAATTGGGCAATTACTGCATCTGTAAGACTTATTTTTGTTTTTTCTGTAAAAATTATTATTAATTTCTAACTTGATTTTTCTTTCTAGGATGATATGTTTGTACGTATTTATAATTATAATACTCTTGAACGTTTACATCAATTTGAAGCACATAATGATTATATACGTTCAATTATTATTCATCCAACACAATCATATATATTAACTAGTAGTGGTATGTATTGTTATTATTTTTAATATTTTAATCATTCGAAATATATATATATATATATTTCATTAGATGATATGACAATTAAATTATGGGATTGGGATGCTAAATGGGCATTAAAACAAACATTTGAAGGACATATACATTATGTTATGCAAATAGCTATTAATCCAAAAGATAATAATACATTTGCATCAGCATCACTTGATCGTACTGTTAAGGTAAAATAATTATAATTAATAATTATTTTATTTATTTGATATGCAAATTTTAGATATGGCAATTAGGATCAAATCAAGCGAATTTTACTCTTGAAGGACATGATAAAGGTGTTAATTGTGTTGATTATTATTCAGGTGGTGATAAACCTTATCTTGTTTCTGGTGCTGATGATCGTCGTGTAAAAATTTGGGATTATCAAGTAATTTTTTCAATTTGAAAAGAATTATTGAGTCTTTTTTTTCTTATGTAGAATAAAACATGTGTACAAACATTAGAAGGACATTCACAAAATATTGCTTGTGTTGCATTTCATCCTGAATTACCTATTATATTAAGTGGATCAGAAGACGGTACTGTAAAGTTATGGCATTCAAATACATATCGTCTTGAATCAACACTTAATTATGGTCTTGAAAGATGTTGGACGATAGCATGTTTAAAAGGATCAAATAATGTTGCGCTTGGTTATGATGAAGGAACAATGATGATTAAAGTATTTTATTTTTGGATTTAATAAATAAATTTAAAAAAAAAGAGAGAAATTTGATTGATTTTTTTTAGTTAGGTCGAGAAGAACCAGCTATGTCAATGGATGCTTCAACTGGTAAAATAGTTTGGGCTAAACATTGTGAAATTCAACAAGTTAATTTAAAACAATTAAGTAGTGATCAACAATTAAGAGATGGAGAAAAAGTACCATTAAATATTAAAGACTTAGGCAGTTGTGAAATATATCCACAAACATTATCTCATTCACCAAATGGAAGGTAAAAAGTGAATTTTATAGTTTTTATTTTTTGATCATCTTTGATTTTATTTTCTTTAGATTTGTTGTTGTTTGTGGTGATGGAGAATATATAATTTATACGGCAATAACATTACGTAATAAAAGTTATGGAAATGCTATGGAATTTGTTTGGTCAGAAGATTCATCAGAATATGCTGTACGAGATGGAAATATGATTAAAGTTTTTAAAAATTTTAAAGAAAAAAAAACATTTAAACCAGATGCTGGAGCTGAAGGTATGATTGTATAGTCAAAGTTTTGACAGATATCGAAAGTCTAGTGATGCTTATAAATAAGAGATTTGTTTCAACAGAAATTTAACTGTCTTCTTTACTATTATTTTATACTAGCGAGGAAACATTCCCAAGTGATCCGCTCCATTTTCATTCATTCATACTACATTCGATAGAGTGTATTGAGATAAGAAAAAGCCTAAAAGGATTCGTGTCCGTGGCCTACTGTCGAAGAATTATGACCATTTTACTGTGATCTAGGCATTTTGGAAAAATCCAAAATGAAGTGTTTCGAGCTGAAATTTTACCTATAGATAGATTTTATAGTCATTAGATAGTCCTGAAACTTTCAACGAAAACGAACATGTTTTTCTCGAGTTATTCAATTTTCAAAGAGACAGCTGTTTTCCATAGGAGGGCACAATAATTCAGTTTAGTTGGACATTGAATATCTCAAAAAAGACATGTTGATTTTCGTTGAAAATTTCAGGAGTATCTAATGGCGATAAAATCTATCTATAGGTAAAATTTCAGCTCGAAACTCTCCATTTTCGGTTTTTCCGAAATGCCTAGCGCACAGTAAAAGGGCCATAATTCTTCATCAGTAGGCTTAGGGCACGAATCTTTTTAGGCTTTTTCTTATCTCAATATACTCTATCGAATGAGATATGAATAAATGAAAATGAAGCGAATCACTTGGAAATATTCTCTCGTCAGTAATAAAGAATCGATAAAGGACATTTTAAAATTTCCCTCGGAGAATCGATTGTTTTTTACAAATAATTTCTGCAGGTTATTGAGTTTTTAGTATTTATATCTATAATAATAAGTAAGTTCAGTATGGACAATAGTTTGTTTCCGTCGTCATAGTAACGTGTCAGTTTCAAGTTAGAAAAATCTTGAAAACCAACTAGTAGTAAACAATAGTCTACTTAGAAATGCATTTCTTTATTGAAAACATATTGTAGATTCACTCCAATGCTTGTTTGCAACATAATCTGAAAAAATTCTTTAGGTTCTCTGTACAAAAAAGCGTTTCCATGGTTATTGGATCTAATTGACGCAGTGCACACGTGCATCAGTCACGTATGAAGAGATCTTTCGAAAATAGGAACATATTCGGTAAAATTCCGTTGTGTATTAATTAAAAGATTTCTTCGCCTTTGCACTTTCTTCTAGAAATTCAGAAATGTTTTTATCACAAAATAGTGCATTCCTAATTGCAGACATTATATCTTTAGATATACACGTCGTGGTTTGTCCTATGAAGTATTCATTCTAAGCCTGAGATCGTATTCCTTTTCACACAAATCACTGAATATGTACTCAATTATTATTTTTCTGTAAACTGTTTCTTCGCAGACAACCATACTCATTGAAATTAGCTTGAGACTCAACTATGCTAGTAGTATATTTTACTATCAATAAATTCCATCTAAACTATTCACATCTCAACATAAGCAATTGACTTAAATAAGTGAGATGATAAAAAAGATAATTTTCTTTTTTCTTTTAGTTGGTTAGCTGATGAGAGGATTAAATATTGCCAGTGACACATCTTATCCTTTAAAACAAACGCGTGCTATTTTAGATATCGTACTAAGATGTTAGTAGTGTCACACCTGTAAGATGAATTCAAGTATTGAGGACCTTTTCAGGTATTCAACTATTCGAATAATTGACGTAAAAATATTCAACTATTTTGTCACATGTGTCCGTCCTTTCCCGGTATCACCCAAATCAAGCGTGATGTGTTCAGGTTAAGGTGCCGTTGAATTAATTTGAATAGTTGAATTCAACTTTCAGGTTTAATATGTATGTGGAAAATAGAACAGAAAAGTAATGAGCATACTTTGTAAAGCAAACATTCCCGCACAAAACTAGGCCAATAAAAAGTATTTCGAACCTTTTGAAACAATCTGATGATAGATGTTCAATCTTATCTCAGCAGGAAATTCTGAATACATATTCGAAAAGAACGAAAAATTCTGATACTAACTAACCGCTTCTGACTCTAACTAGTTGCCTTTTAATGGCTGAAAAATGAGTGAATATTTTGTACTAAGACTTTCAAAAACTCAATTATTCCTTCGAATAAGTTCAGATACATTCTCAAATTCAATCTTATCATGAATGACTTTTGTATATTGTTCGATTCAACGTAAGACAGTCTCTGATATATTATAAAATTTGATAGAAACTTGCAAAGATAGCACAACGATTCATCAATATTAGCATTGATCTTATTTACAAAAATCAAAGCAATAATTCTATTAAATACACAATTAAAATAGCAAATAATTGAATATTAAGTTTTTCTTGATAGGTATTTTTGGTGGTAATCTTTTGGGTGTTCGATCATATTCAGGTTTAACATTTTATGATTGGGAAACATTAAGTTTAATTCGTCGGATTGAAATTTTACCAAAACTTGTATGTTTAATTTCTTTTCATTACTAGACATATTTCTCTAATATCTATAACAGATCTATTGGAGTCAAAATAGTGAATTAGTTTGTATTGCAACAGAAGAATCTTATTATATTCTTCGTTATAATCCACAAACAGTAGCTGCTGCATCCACAAATAAGGATCTTAAGTCTGAAGATGGTATTGAAGATGCATTCAATGTAAATTTCACAAGATTTTTTCTCTTTTTTTTTCTTTTATTGAAGAAAATATCATTTTCTAGGCTCTAAGTGAAATTTCTGAAATTGTAAAAACAGGTGTATGGGTTGGTGATTGTTTTATTTATACAAATTCTCTCAATAGAATAAATTATTATGTTGGTGGTGAAATTGTAACAATTTCACATTTGGATAGGTAATTTAAAAAAAAAACACCTACAATTTTAACATTGTTTCATTAATTTTTATTAATTTTATTTAGAGTTATGTATTTATTAGGTTATGTATCGAATGAAAATCGTTTATATTTTGGTGATAAAGATATGTCTATTGTATCATTTGAATTATCTTTATCAGTTCTTGAATATCAAACAGCTGTTATGCGAAAAGATTTTGAAACAGCTGATCAAGTTCTTCCAACAATTTCAAAAGAACAACGAACACGTGTTGCACATTTTCTTGAAAAACAAGTTCGTAAATTTCGTTTTCTCATTTAATTTATACCAAATTTCGTTACATTGTAGGGTTATCGTCAACAAGCATTAGCAGTTACACTTGATGATGAACATAAATTTGATTTAGCTCTTCAATTAGGAAATTTACAAGTTTGTTATGAAATTGCCATAAAATTAGAGAATGATCAAAAATGGTTACAATTATCTGATGTTGCTACAAAACAAGGAGAATTTTCTTTAGTAGAAGAATGTTTAACACATGCACAAGCATTTGGTTCACTTATTCTTTTAGCAAGTGCATCAAGTAATAAACAATTAATGTCAAATATTGGTGAACAATCAAGAAAAATTGGACAATTTAATATTGCTTTTTTATCAAATTTTGTCTTGGGAAAATTAGATCAATGTTTAGATATTCTTATTGAAAATCAACGTTTACCAGAAGCAGCATTTTTTGCTCGAACATATCTTCCATCACAAATAAATCATGTTGTTGGATTATGGAGAGAAAAATTAAAACAAATGAATATGGAACGTGCAGCACATGCATTAGCTAATCCAACAGATTATGAAAATCTTTTTCCTGGTCTTATTGATACATATAAAACAGAAGAATTTTTAAAACAAAATACAAAAGTACAATCAGCTAGAAATTATCAAACACTTCCCGTATGAAGATTTATATTTGTTTGAAAAGATTTTATTTGAAGTTTTTTTTTCTTAGCCGAATTGGGAGAGCAATCCTATTACTGAAATGAAACAAGCAGAAGATCACGGGCAGTTTTCTTATATTTCAAAGCAATTAAATAAAGAAATAACAAATGATAATGATGACGATGATGATGATGATGATGATGAAATTTTTGATGATGTAAATGAAACACCAATACAATCAACAACTAAGGTTTAAAATGAATATTGATTTTCATTGAATGATCCTTCTTTGTTTTTTTTTCTTTCTAGACAACAACAAATTCATTAATAGGTAATAAATTAATTACATCTGTCAATGCCGATCAATCTTGTTCACGATCTCCAACAAATAGTTCTGCTGTTTCATTTCATAAACCAACAACAATATCATCTATCATTAGAGATCTATCAGTGAAATCTACAGCATCGAGTATTATATCTACAGCTACCACAGTTGGTAGTGCTAGTCAAGCATCTTTAAGCGATTTTGATAAAGAATTACAAGAATTTGATTTCGACCTTGGTAAAGATGATATAGACGATACTGAAAATGATCCATTAGTATCGAAACAACTTTTTAAACAAACCGTTGATGAGAATGAGGTAAAAAAAATATAAAAGTCTTGAAATATTGCATGTCAATTAGCAATGCATGTATATATATTCTTTATATTTCATATTTGGGGAATGCACTAACACAATAATAATACTATATAAGTTGTATCTAATTAATCTATTTACAATATTTAGGATCTTCGATTCGATGATGACAATGTAGATGAATTTCTCCACAAGACATGAAAAATATTGTGATATATATAAGTATTGAATTGTCTATGGTATTTCATTCATTCATTCAGACGTATCAATAACTGTCTTTTTCTTTTTATAGAATGTCATTAATTCTCTTGTTTTTTTTTAATCATTACATATGTATGTTATTTGGTTATTTCTTTTTTCTCTTAACTCATTTGATCTCACACAACCAAAGTATATTTATGGATCAATTCTCTTTAATTCGTTTTTTTTTGTTCTCATTTTTTTTTATTGTGGAGACATGCGCCTAATTTAAGTTCTTTTTTTTTGGTCTGTCCATTCAATCTTGTTACGATGAAAAAAATTCAGTGTTTGTCTGTATGCATTGACAATTTTATTCAAGATAATAATTCTTTTATATATATTACATGTTATTTGGCAAAAAACAAAACAAAAATACATGATAAAAAGTTTAATTTCAATGAAATAATAATTGATTTTTAAGAATTTATTAATCATTTTTAGTTTTCATTATCATGTTTGTTATCTCAACATATAACATCAATACTAAACTTGAGCAGCTGCTCATCCAATTATTTTTTGTGAACCATTTTATTTAATAACCGTTTCCAATATATCTCTAAACATAAACAATCGAGCAAATATTTAACATTCTAAAATTCTGTTATACCGCAAATGCTTTCTATTATCAAATTATATATACATATATATCATTGATGATAATGAAGCTGCATGTACTATTTCTTAGTACATATTATCTAAATAATCGAGATAAATGATGGATCAAACTTGTAATTCATAAAGAACACTGATAATTTATTACAGCAAACGATAAGACTTAACTCTTTTTGAAATTTACTTTTGATCTAATATTCAAACGTCGATTTTTTTTCTCATTCTAATTGTAAAAGAAGCAAGCAATTAGAAATTAGAAATATGATTGTTACTGCCGATGTATAGCTTACTACACTAATTCTCTAGTCGACATTAAAGAAAAGGCACTTAATGAAAAGTGATTTTACACTAATCTGAAATTGAAGATTCAATAGAATTTAATCAATTTATATCAGATAAGTAATATCTCTCTCTGCCTGGCTTCGTAGCGTCACTCTATGAGAATATATGTCTTTAGAGATCTGATGAATCCTGCAATAACACTGCATATTGTGGGCTGTTCTTTCTTCTACATACTATTTGTTTGAACTAAATAAAACATATCTTCAAATTGTGAAAAACAATGGCATAACAAAGTTTCTTTTGAAGAAACGAAAAAAAAAATAATTCGTGTTCTATTTATTTTCGAACTGTTTTACACATACAAGTTCGCATTATTATAAACAAAATCAAACTAAATAAAGATTTAAAAGAAACTTTTTTTTTGCTTTTTAAAATATACACTATTTGTCTTTACGTAATAATTATAGTATTTGACACACGTCCAATGTGTGTAACTAATGATGTCCAAGTCTAGAAAGATGTTAGTGCAATTGAAGTGGGACTAAAATGTGAAACATGATACAGCTGCTGTCATTCTACAAGAGTGAATTCATCAACATTTATTTCAGCTTATGAAGAACTACCCACTGTTAATGTGTGTTGATAATGAAAGATGTTAATCGTAATATATTACAGTAAATGCAAAAGAAGAGTAAAGGACGGTAAAAATGCTCATGATCGAAAATTAGAAATCCTCGTAAAGCCTGGATGAAAGTCTTTTTCTAAGTTTTTATCAATAGAGTATAACACATCACATGTGCACACAGAACAATAGTGAAGGTGCAGACGAAACTTGTGACCAAAAAAGGACTTCGATTTTCGACTTTTTCACTTTCGATATTTAATCCCTAAACCATAGGAAATAACCATAAGGAGGAACCGGCCATAATAAGGTAACTGTCCAAGTGCATGGTAGAGGAGAAACATTACTTGTGTGTCCTCGAAGTTTGCAATAAAAAGATAGGCAAGCAGGAAGAGTGGGGCATTAGCCAGATGTCGTTCACGCTCTGCTATTTGTCATTGCCTAAGGTTTATGTCACGTCTGTAGGGATAGGACACAGAAGACAGCTAGGCGATAAAAATTTCTCCTTGAGCTCTAATTTTCTCAGCAGCATGATGCGAAACAAAGTTGAATAGTATTTCATGTGATCGGGCATTAAACGCTCTACAAAATGAGGAGTTACTTTTGATTTAAATAGCTTTTCTTGAAAAATTTTATTACAAAAAACACTGAAAATTATTTTGTCGCTGAGCTTCTGCTGTTTGTTCGCTGAGGATGAACGTAGTTTGAATTTCTACCCTCTATACTTTAATACTCCTTTTAGAACGTGTTTCACACAAAAAGATCAGCAATCTTCTGCGAAAACCTTCAAAAAGCAAAAAACAGAATTAATTACATTACAACTCTTTCATGACGTCAACGAAAATGCATATTAACTGGTTCGAAATTTTTGATATTCTGCAAAGTTGATAAAAATTTCAACATACGAAAGAGCGTCAAAAACTGCAAGAGGTCTAAATTTTCTTGGATACATATGACTAGTGCACCAGCAACAGTCAATAAAAAAGATTTTCTCGAGAAAACAACAAGAATCTATCAGTCTCACTATCTTTGTCTTTGAACGATATTTTGTTTTCGTTCTTTTGTCTTCTGCATTCTAATTCACAAGCATGTGTACAGAGATAATTAAATGTTTTATTATATCGAAATTTTAATTTTCCAGTACATGGTACAAAAATTTTTTTATATAAAATAAGATTAATTTAGATAGAATGGTGATCTCTTATATTGTTATTTCTCCTTAACATTCTCTTTTTTTTTCTCACACCATAAAATCTTTTTGTACTTGTGCAAAAGCTAAAGGTGCTTTGATTTTTAATAATTGTCGCATACGTGGTTGAGCTATTTGCATATGTTCTAATGTTAATTTAATATCTATACCAAGAAATTCAATTGTATCATGAAGAATTTGTACACATTTAGTTAATTTCTTTGCAAGTTCAAAAAGTATTGTATATTCTTCATGTAAAATATGTTCAAAATCATCTTTTGTTAAAAATTGTGGATAAGAATTATCTATTGAATTTAATAATTTTTCAAGTTCAAAATCTTTTTCTAATTCACTTAAACCATATACATATTTATTTATATTTGATTGTTCGTTTGGAAATGGTAAAATAAATAAATCACTTGGATTATTTGAATTTCTTTCTAATAAATGTCTTTTTTTATTAAAACAACATAGTTTAAACCAGTATATTTGATTTAATGCCGAAATTTTTTCATTTATTGCTTGTGCATGTACTTTAGTTAATTTTAGATCAGCAATACATTCATCGATTTCACGTTGTTGTTCAATAAGATATTGAATTGATTGTATACACATTAGTTTTGTTTGATATAATTTTTTTAAACATTCATTACATCGAATTTGTTCTTCATCTGTTAGATTCATCTTTAAAAAAATAACTTCGTTTAGTTATACGCGCTTATTTGGATTTTTTAACGCTAGTATTTATTACTTATGTTCAACAATTTATTGATAAAACATTCAACGATGAGATTTTAGTCGTATAACAGATGTATGTAATAAGTATCAATTTGATAAAAACTTTTTCGCTCATTAGTTTTCATATGAGTAACGTTAATTAGATTAAACTGTTTGATGAATTATAATAGTTATGTTTTTAAAATCTTTATCGAACATTTGTCTGTTCCTATCAACAGTTAAACATATCTAAACAACAAGATTTTTCATAAAAAGAAAGTAGATTTCCGTTATTTTGAAGTCATTTTTAATGAAATGTTCACTTGATATAGCTATGTCATTTAACTTCAAAAAATATATTCATAGTATCAAGCTATCAATATAATAGATAAGCTTGACAAATCATATTTATCACCAATAAAAAATGAATATAAAAAAGAGAATTTTACGTATTTATTTTTTATGTAAAGTTTATCCAATTTAAAAAGTCAAGACGAGGCGTATATAATACTATATGAGATGCTCATGGTACCATACGTGATGTACTCTATCCTGATACGTGTTCATATGTATTAATTACTCTGGGAATGCCTTTTCGTGTACAAGCATTAATAATTCTACCAGCTAAAATAAGACTTATTAATAAGATAATAAATAACCCACATGAAATTGCTAAACAGACAATTGATAAATTCTTGTCAATACGCACAAAGCTTGGTATTGAATCTTCTTCATTTGTTTCATAAATACTTTTCCAGCCTACAATTATTGTTGAATATGTTGCTATTAAAAATATTAACAAACATATTGAAAATAGTGAACAAATAAAAAATGTTAAAATAGATGAATAGTTTTGTCTTTGACTACTGATGATACCCACTATGCCTGTTGTAAAAAATATAAAACTAAATAATAATGTAGCTGTTGACCATGGCCACACCCAACGATTCTCTAGTTTAGGATTTATAATATTTCCATTGAAACCAACTATTGTATCAGAAAATATTGAATATTGAAATGCTTCATTGGAATCATTTCGTCCACGATTATTTGAACCTGAATAAAGACGTCCAAGTTCTGTTGATAATAAAGCCGTAGTAAATAAAAGTACTAAACAACTAAGTATAATACCAGGTACACGAAAGAAAGGATAGTTTTGATTGTTATATGTCATCATGATTTTGCCGACTCGATGTTGTGTATATGGCAATGGATGGAAGTGTTATGTTTTATGACAAGTGGAGAAGGTTGGGAGACGAACACACTTGTGGTGTACATAAATGCAAAGAAAAATGATCAAGTCTGTAAAGCAGAAGATAATTAGTTTGTTTCAAATGCATAAGAAAACGAAGAAATAAAAAAAATAAAAAACACAAGTAGGCACGTTTTTCACTTGATTGTTACTCACTGACTCCTGTGATTCTTTTTTTAATAAGAAAACGTGATCGATTTTGTTGTGAAAAAACAAATAAGTATCAAGGACAAAAACAAGAACGAAAGAATATAAATGCAAAGATAGAAATTGATAGATTGGTTGATGAAGAGAACATAGTAATACTCAATCAAGCATGACCAATGTTCTACCATTCACAGACAGAATCATGAATAAAATACACAAAAGTTTACAGTTAAAGTAAAAGCATTACTATCTAATGAAGACTTGAATTTACTGATTGAAATCAGGGTGTGGGTGTACGGCGGATATAAGTGAAGACAAGAGACTCGGTTACATCAACAGCCTCAACCACACCTACACTCTTAAAAAGCCCTAGACGATAGCTTTTACATACTCAGAGCGCTAGGGAAGTCAAGTTAGAGACGTTAAAAATTTTCCCTAACGCAAGTCAGATCAACTCAGGTCAGACTTGATTTGACTTACAAGGGAACCTATCCAGCTGTCGGAACAATTTTGAGTCGGGACTTAGCGCATGTTGTAGATCTCGGTGACTTATGTTTAACGTAAAAAGAGTTCGTGCCCATGGCTTGCTCCTGGCGAGATATTGAGTTTTTAATTCATATTCCCTATAGGATCCTACATTTTCGACATAACCTTATTTTCGAGTTTTTGACCTGAAACTTTGCCCACATAAAGCGCTCAACTAGACTAGTTTACAAAAAAAATTGCAGAACTTTTCGACGAAATCTCTTCGAAATATGATGACTCTAACATATAGATTCTTTTCCATTGATAGCATGTATACAGCATGGATTTTTGGTAGTCGTCATATTTCGAAGAGACTTCATCGAAAAGTTCTGAAATTTTTTTTGTAAACTAGTCTACCTGAGGGCTTTATGTGGGCAAAGTTTCAGGTCAAAAACTCGAAAATAAGGTTATGCCGAAAATGCAGAGTCCTATAGGGAATATGCATTAAAAACTCAATATCTCGCCAGGAGCAAGCCATGGGCACGAACTCTTTTTACGCTAAACATAAGTCACCGAGATCTACAAGATGCGCTAAGTCCCGACTCAAAATCGTTCCGACAGTTGGATAGGTTCCCTCGTTAGTCGGTCGCCGGTGCATACAAAACGAATGCTAGATGAATTTACTGTAACTATTTACTTATCTGTTGTTTGAAGAAGATACATTTCATTATTGTGTTATTGTTAGAAATCGATTTTTTGATTGACTGCCATAAACGATTATATGTGAAATAAATTGATATGTAGTGCTAAACAACAAATATACTTGATAATAACCCTTAAACAAGATCTATATGCATCACATAATTGCATACTTCTTATGTAACCTCACTTTCTTATTGAAGTAAGCGCTGTTTTTATCAGATTTACGTACTTATATTCAGTCATTTTACTCGTTCTTTAGTGTCGAGGTAAGGAAAGCTCAAATAGTACATTTTATACTTTGTTATGTAATTAAAGGAAAACAAGAAAATTAAATTTCTTATAGTTTTTGGTCACGACGCTGCAACTGGATGATGAGTTTTCAAGATTATTTTAATGTCAATTTAAAACGTCAACTGTTCAATCGAATGGAAGCAAGTAATGAGTAGAGACGTAAGCCATCCAGCTGAGCCGCGGCCGCCGCCACTAAATCATAAATGATTCGAAAAATTTCTCAGCCGCCGCCGTGAAAAAATCGAAATCAGCCGCTGCGCCGCTGGCATGAAAATAAATTTTTATAACACAAGCCGCCGCCGCTGACATCTATACATATGCGATCAAAAATTTTTACGCTATTTTTGCCAGTTGACTTTATGGGTGGATGGGTATGTGGGTGTGGTGTGGATATTGACCTTAGACAAACCAACATCCACACACCCTACCTGTGTGGGTGGACTCAGAGAACACCCACACCCACACTTTTCTGGAAAATGTTGGGAAAGTACAAATGATTTATGATAAACATAATTTATTAAAAAAAAACGTAACATTTAATTTTTTTTTGTAGTTTTTTGTTTCGTATTTTTTATAATCTTATGCTTGAAAGAGTGTATATTTTGTATAGTTGCTCCTGGTATCACTAATTATGTATTTTTCATTGTGTCGTAGTGTAAACTACGTTTAAACTATCCCCCTGTAATAGAAGACTTAGGCTCTTCTATTATGTTCCAGCGTAAAGATTTTGTAGGAGGGGGCCTTGCATTATGCCCCATATTTTTTTCAATTTCTAAGTAAAAAGGTATTCCAGCAAAATGGAGGCAATTTTTAGGAATCCCATCAGAATTTTTTAGAGTCTAGACACAATTGTGAACTTATTCTCTTAAGTTTTCTGCTGAAAATTTTGAAAACTGGGCATATTTTGACGAAAATACATTTTTTCAAGTTTCTAATTTGCAACAAATCAATTAATCAAAGAGGGGGTCTTCTATTACGATCGGTGAACTGTTTCTTCATGGGGTCTTCTATTGTAGGGGAGGGTTTACTTCATGTATCCTATGTTAAAACAGTAATAAGCAAGTATTGAAATAACTAGAAATATCTTACTCTCAACAGAATATCTCAATTTTAAACTTAGCTGCCGCCGCCGCCGCCATGTGGAAAAATTTGGTGGATTATAGCTGCCGCCGCTGGTCGAAAATTGAGAACTATTGCTCGCCGCCGCCGATCAACTACTCAGCTTACACCTCTAATAATGAGGTCCCACTAACATTTGTATTCAATGGAAAACACAAGAGACAGTTTCAATAATTTAGTGTTGAACATGATCTTTCGTGACAAGTTCTCGAATGCCAGAAGCAACGATCTCTGTCTTGTTTTTTTTCTGCACTGAAGTGTTACCTTGTTTGCTATTGTATCTATTTGTCTTAGTTGCGTGAAAGAGTGATCTTACTTTTGTGAAGGAGCAAATTTTTTCCCAGTGCAGAATCACGGGAAAAAAATCGTTCTTTGTTCGAGTTTACTTATGCCTGCATTGTTGTCGTGAATGTTTTTTCGGGAACAGGTATGTCGATTTTTAATCTCAATCATGACTACATAGCATGAAGGTCTTGATTACAAAAAAACAAATTTCGCACAAATTATGACTAAAACAACAGAAAACCGGAAAATAACTTTAAAAACATGAAATAAAAAAGTGAAGATAGGATTCATTCACTGACGAGAAAAAAAATTGCTTCTTTTTGTACTCGGACAGACAGCGATGCCGATTTCAAAATTTGACATCACTGTCTGCTTGGGCACACTCTTGAATATTTTGTTTTCACAGAAATGTCTCTGTTCATCTTACATCCATCCGTATATTTTTCAAACCAACTTTCCAATCGTTTACTACGTGTCTCCATTCCAGAAACGTAGAAGTGAATAAACGATTGTTCAGATTTTACTGTTGACATGATATGAATAAAGATATTTCTACTCATAATTTTCCGTTGAGATATCGTGATCGATCTCAATCGGAGGATATAATGGATTGAAATAATCGATTATATCATCTCGTTTAATCAAACGAGCCAACTTCACAGGTATCATGGTCATATTTGATTGCTTTCCGTGTGGAACCAATTGAGCTTCATAGATCAGATATTCGACCAGAGCGGGATCGCCATATTGTAGGGCGAGATGAACCAGATTATCACCGCTGCTTGTCTCTGATATTTCATTATTAAAATACGGAAGAAGACGACGGGTTGCTGTAAGATTGTTGTTACAAATGGCAAGTTGTAACGGTGTGAGATTGTCACGATCTGGTTTGTCGAATTTTTCGTTAATTTGAATTGATTTTCTAAGTAGATACTCGATAAGACAATCGAGTGTTTTATCACAATCGAGATTGAAAGTGAGTAAATGAAAGAGATTGTGATTTCGATTATCTACATCATCGAGAATCTTGTCGATATGTTTACTATCGAGAAATGCTCTAAGCACATTCATTCTATTGAGACGAGCCGCAAATAGAAGAGCAGTCTCACCACTGTCATTACGTCGTTGAATAGCCTTGATACTTGCGACTGGAATGAACTTTTTGACAATATCATCATGACCCTTGATGATCGCCATTTGTAGGAGATTTGTCGTATGTTTTTCGATTATCAATCGACAAGTGCGTAGAAGTGCTGTCAGATTATTCTCAATAAAAAGTGACGCCAAATCAGCGGAAAGTTTCTCTAAAAATTGCTCGTCACTATCCGCCGAAAGTTTTCTTCTCTTGAAAATATTTTGTGACTGAGAAAGAGCTGAAATTAAAGCAAAATAAAATAATTTTAAAAAAAACTTCATCTTTTTTAGAGAATTTTCTTACCGTCATTTGTATTGTCTGATGCCAAATCGATCTGAAAGAGAATGAAATAAGTTCACCTGAATTTGAAGAGAACGAAAGATGTAAATACTGCTCACCGGTTCCAATTTTGAGTGGCAATATTCAGTTGTGTTGTGAGAAACGGGAATCATACTATTGGTCTGAATAGGCTCAACTATGTTTGACGCTGTGCGTTTGTTTAGATTGTTGTTTACAACAGGCGGTGAAGTTTGCTTCATAATCGTTTGCTGACAAGTTGAGCATTTCCCTAAGAACAACAAAACAGAAGGTAGTTGTATTCGCTTGAAATTTCAGATTTACTACCGATTGGTAAGTAGATGTATGTTAATGAGTCTAGTACTCGTTCATCTTGTGACAGAAGAATTTCAACCCGAAAAGGTTCAGTGATAGAAAAAGGGCATGGAGGTGATGTGAATGAGATCAGACGATCAATTACTTCCACATTGCGAGCGGGTTCCTTCCATAACATGATGTTAAAATCTGCATCGTATGACTGGAAATGTACATTCAAATCTATAGGAGAAAGAGAAAAAAAAATGTGCACTAGAAGATTGCTACTCGAACACACTTACCACCATATTTCTGTGGTTCGATCTTCTTTGAATAGAAGATGAGTACTTCATCGCCACCAGTGATGAATCCTTTTCTTGGCGCATATTTTAGCCAGCGAGCAGTTTCAATTGAACCAGTTGGTGTTGTATTCAATTGATCGGCTTCTCCATTTATGTCTGATCTTGAGGTACCTTCGGTCATTTCATCGGAGAAGACTGTCGTCCCTGGACATATAAAATTAGGAAACTGGGCATTGAGATCAGTTTTCTGCCCAACAGAGAAAACCAATCGAGATCGTTCAAGATTAAATCGTCTAATCGTCCCTTTGACACAGGATAGTTGCGGTTCCCATATTGATGGAGCATTTGGATCTAGATGATTAGATAGATTTATACTAGATACTAAGTTATTCTTATCATTGATTAACAAAAGACTCTCGACAGTCATATTGTGATTGAATATGAAATCACATGCACTTACTCTGAAGTTCGAATACTCGTAGAGGTCCATGAGATCTCATTTCTGAGGCCGTTGATTTGATGACTCGAAGTGATGAAAAACTAAGGATAAGAACAGGAACATCGAGAAGAATGGAAGAGACAGGGAAAATTTCTTATATGTGCTATACCTCTTGATGCCTTCTGCATCATTACCGTCAATAGGAAACCAGATGGCATTGTTCTCCCGGTCCTTAAGCTTTGTAGATAGACTTTCCAATTCATACGGATGCACATAACAACGGCCAGTGTGATCATTGACTGTCACCAGACCGACGCGGATGTAGAAGTGTTGATTCGCATTAAGGTAATTTGGAGAAATCTATCAAAATTTGAACAAAAATCAGCTAAAAGTGTTAGATCGAGCGAATTTACTTGGATAGTGGGTGCGTCATAGATCTGATTATTGTTACACCTCAAAGTGCCTTTACGCTTAATTGGTCCTAAATAATCGGAACGGTAACGAAGTTTCGGTCCATAACCAGGTTGGCCCACTACGGCGAGACATAATGCTGGCATAACAGCCGTTTGTTGAATAGCTTTTTAAAAAAAGTGACATCAACAAAGGACTCATGAGAGCCATTCAAACATACCATTGACTGCATCATGTTCATTTGAATTAAGAACATACTGAGGAGAAAGCCCAAGCTCCATTTCGTTGCCTAAATCATATGACTGTCATTTTTTTTTACAAAAATCTTTCAGTAAACTTCTAACTCATTAAAGATAAAGGCGGCTATAAAGCTTTGAGCACAGAACGGAAGATGTGTAGATTTGTAGAGTTAGACTTTTGCTACCTAACGGTATAAATATTATCAAGTTCCATTGCGTATCGTTGAGATATTAATAGAGGGTACCACCTTCGCCGCGGCCACAGTAATATGTATGGAAAGCGGTGTCCTCTATTGATATCTCGACAGTACACAATGGAGCTTGATAGTACTTACACTATTAGATAGAGGAAATCTTCTTCTACAAATCTACGCATATCCTGTTCTGAAGTCAAAAATTACTACGAAACTTATTGTTGTCTTTCACAGGGAAAGAACATTCACTTGAGTGGCTACCAGAACCAACAAAAAACAAAATAATTCCTTTTGAGAATAAATATGAATGCATACTTGGATGGAAGTACAATTGATTAATTTCTTCTATAAAGAAAATATAACAAGTTCGTTTGCATAGACTGAATTTGAACTTACCAAATTGTTCTTCTAAGGATAATTCTATAGCTTGGCTCGAGTTAACTAACAACAAACACATATATCAAAGATTCTACGCATTCGATAGAAAATTCATGTGCTTACGATCCAATTGCGCATGAATCAAAAGTTCTGGCATAATATAATCCAAACTGTTCGAATTCTTCATAGATTTAATCTAGAAAAAAAATGATTGAATTCTGCTTCTAGCAGGTGTACGAAAATAGGAAAAAGTTATGAAGTCATAGCTGGTTTTTTTTATTACCAATAACAAGAATCGCAACCTTGAGATAACAATTCTTGGCTCAATGACAATGCACAAATAGAACGAGAGCAAAATGTCTATCGGGTTAAATTCAGCTAGTTGAATCATATTTACGAATAAAACTTCGGTTCTTGTTAGTGTTTAATTCAATGAAGTATACAAAACAATGAAAGTAAAGTTGGAGAGACAAGAAAAATGCACATTCGAGATCAGCAACAGTAAATGCATGGGAGTACTTAAATGATACGATTTTTTATTCAAATATTAGAACAATCTTGAAGAAAAAACTTTTAGTGTAATCCTTACGGGATTAAAATGTGAAACACAATGGATTTGATTCACTTGTTAAGCAGAGTCCTAGGGGCATAGATCATTATGACACTCGGAAACTTTATCAATACTGTCCATCTGTCATAGTCTGTGGAAGGATCCAACTTTCTGGCTATATATTTAAGCATTCAATACCAATCGTGTTTCACAAAATAGCTATTAAGATGAGAAATTTATTGAAAACTGCGAGAAAAGTCAACAAGAAAACTGAGCAACAATCGAACTTATCATGTGTAAGTGCTCTTTGCCCTACTCATTGATCAATAGCACTTTTTATATGAAAACTGCGGCGCTAAATGCACTAGGACTTGTTGATTTTCATTATTATCAATTGACTCACTTATCATTCCAAACCACGTCTTGACAAAAGTCCTAAGATGATGCAACTCGTCCTATTGAGATAGATCGACTTGTCCTAATGGTACAAGAAGCGGCTCTGTGATCTATCGAGAACTGACTACAGATACAACGATCATAGTTTTTCCACCTACCTAATCACTTGTTTCCAGTCGCTGACGATCAGTAACGATAATCAATAGAGAATCTATTGAGATCTCTTCAAGTATATATACCGAAAATGCTAAACGATGGAACTTTCCCTTCCATACAAAGATCTAATTTTATCCTGATACAAGGAATTTTCTCTGCGACGACATTATATGACGACACAA